>JAYKKM010000209.1:4007500-4283564 GCA_035772405.1 Chrysogorgia sp. JL179-B06 | reverse complement strand
TATATATACAGATATATAAACAGATATATCTACAGATATATAATACAGATACAGATATATATACAGACTATATATACAGATATATATACAGATATATATTTTACAGATTTATATACAGATATAGATACAATCGATAGATAGCATAGATAAGTTCTATTGAAGTTATTAAATTACTAGCATCAAAAGGCTGAATTAAATTAACCCTCTTCATATTAGATACATATATATATACATATACATACTATATATATATGTTTCTCCTTGCTGATCGACTGTTTATAACTAGCAAATGATTCTAAACGTTTCCCATCTCATTAATTATTAGTTTGTTTATCTCCCGTGCATTTGGATTTGGCTACTTTCTATCTTGTGACACCCTTTTTTGCATACATATAAGCCCTATTTAATTTCATTTCCTCTCGTACTTACTCATGATGAAGGGCTCCGCTCGAAACGTCCAGTAATTCTCGTCACTAAATTCTTAGGCAGTTTACCACCTTTTCACTTTGCTAATATATATACATATATATATACTATATATATATACATATATATATACATATATATATTACCATATTATATTATTACTTATATATATATACATATATATACACATATATATTTTACATATTATATATACATCATATATATACATATATATATACAAAATACCATAAATATATATATTCATACTTATATATATACATATATATATAACATAGTATAGATTCATATATATATTTACATATATATATACATATATCATTATACATATATCATATTACAAACTATATATTATTACATATATAAATTATTACATATATATATACATATATATAGACATTTATATATATCGTGGACGTTCAATGCGCGTTGAAATTGTGATAAGATATTCATTGGTATTAGTTACATATTTGTTGTGCGTGTTCACATTGTAAGAAGTGTTAGGCGGCTCGACGAAGTCTGTTTGTGACAGCTCTCTCCAACCTCGTTAACCCAGGGTGTTTTCTCCGCCCACCGTTCTGGGCTGAGTATCTTATTCGAAATAATGTAATAAACGTTTAGGGTGCTGCGTAGGCAGTGTTCCAGATACCAAATCGGAAGTATAAAAATGGTGGTATACTGACAATTTATGAACAAGTGAAGTCTAACGTTTCTGAGCCATTAGGCCCTTCGTTCAGTAGAGAAGAAAACAGAAAATAAAATATGAAAACGAGGGAATATATATAAGAGAAATGGATCATGTGATGGGCAATAAGCCAATACAGACTGATTGGCATTTTCCGCTTCGGAAAGGCTAAAAATTTAATAATAATCGAGGAAAGTACGGGTCTGTAACGTATTTACGACTGCCAAAACAAAATGTTATTGCATGTCTAAATAAAGAGACAATTTATCGCGTTATAGTAAACATATTTATGAACATTACTTAGCAACTGGTTGCGAATTTCCTATACAGGGCAAAACACGAGAGAACACTCAAAACACTGGCTTTTGCCGAACATGGCATCCAGACGCTGACACAAAGTTGCAGTCAGTCCAAACGCTTCTTAGAACAGTGAACACGCGGCAACAAAATATGTAACCAATTAAAAACGAAGATGCTGAAATAAAGGACTCTACTTTTTTGTGAGTTTTAAAGCGGATGTCTATTACGGTGCAAATGTTTCATGCACCCTTGCAACGAGCAATCTCTGAGACAAAGGCATGTTAAGTAAGAAAGGAGTCGCAGAATAATAGAAGACATGGGCCCACGTTGGACTCCATGAATTTTGTCTTACTATAACACGCCATCTAGATAAGCTGTTACGAGACAAGTTGCATAAAAAAATCGCACCGTATAACAACGCACTTAACAAAGAATGTAAGAATTGATCATGAAAACAACAAAAATCTTTACTGAAACAAATCGTGTAACCCACAAACAAACTATATTACTAATGGGATTCCATCACATTAAATTTAGAAAACCTGAAATACTAGTAAGTTCACTGCGTCACTGGAAGGGCCAGTACATAGACCTCTAATGGTTATTAGTTTTCACCTAATTCCCAGGCCAGCGGAATGGGTGAAATTTTCCCATTGCGTTTGCTGGCAGCCGAGAGAGCTTAGCCGATTGGCGAAAATATTTAAATTACAAAAGGGTTTATACATAAAACGTTAGTGTGCTGCGTAAGGGAAAGTGTTCAGATACCAAATCGAACTATAAAGAAAGGTTGGTTTTATACTGGCGATATGAACAGGCAAAGTTGTAACGTTTTCCGAGCGTAGGCCCTCTCGTCAGAGAGACAAGAGGAAACCTGTTTCTTCTCTTAGGCCTCCTCCCGCAGGCAACTCTGTGGCTTCTTTTTCCCGAGTTAAATAGTTTCCAAGGATGTTTTGGCCATTTTGACCGAGCCAGAGGAAATTTGGCGGGAGAGGAATGAGGCGAGGCGAAAAGACTAAATGCGCCAAGGGAGGGGGGGAGAGGGGAAGACGAGAAAACGCGAGAGAGTTGCCTGCCAAAAAATCGACGCATGCGGGTTTTTTTTTTTTTTCCCCAAGGGGGTGTGCTCTGCGGCATATAACACAGCGCATGCTAAAATGTACAATTATTGTTGTCCTACCCTTCCCTTAGTAAAGTAATAGTACTCTCACTAAGCAGTCGTTGGAAAATATCTCCACCGTCCATCGATTTTGGAACTCATTACTCATAAAGAGTTGAAATTTACATTGTGAAAAGGAAGCTGTGAAATAGAGTCGTTCAGTGGCTAGCTCACATGTTGACGGCCGCTGCGCTAATTTGCCTAAAAGAAATTCGACCAAAAAGAAATTCGCCTAAAAGAAATTTCGCCATCGGATTTTCCAACCGAAGGCAACAGCGAAGGTAAACACCAGAAGTGAAGTTATCAATAAAAGAAGTGATCGCTATGTTTTAATGTTGGAATTTAAATATGAGATAAAAGAACGCGCTAACTGTCTAAACAGCACTAGCAAAACGCTACAAACAATTATCAGAAGGTATCGACTTGCAGAACGTGAGTTTGTCTGCGAAAAGAGCGGGAGGTCAGATGGCGCGATTTTCGTTCGCTTCTCACCAACGTTCGCTCCGTAATACAAGATCGATGACAACAAACCACTGATTTGTCTTGAACCATAGGACCCTAGAACTAAAATTTTGTGATAAAGGAATGCGTTTATTGCCCAACTAGCACTAGAGGAAAACGCTACCGTTTAACGTTCAAAATGAAGAACTATAAATAAACCGCTTAAGGTATCAACTTACAGAGGCGGAGAACTGTAGGACAATCGCGAATTTTCGTTGGCTTTTTCACTAACGTTCGCTCCGTAACACAAGGATCGATGACAACAAAACCACTTGACTTGTTGAACCATAGACCCTAGAACTAAATTATATGATAAAAGAATGCGCTATTGCCAAACAGCACTGAAGGGAAACGCTACCGTTCAGCTTCGCGTTCTAAAATGGAAGAACTATATATAACCGTAAGGTATCAACTTACAGAGTGGGAGAACCTGTAGACAGCTGCGATTTTCGTTCGCTTCTCGCTATTACGTTCGTACTTTCGCTCCTATAATACATAGGATCGACTGAATAACAAACCACTTGTTGAAACTATAATAATACGATAAAGGAACGCGCCCACTGCCAAACGCGAGGGAAAAAACACTATCCGGCTTCCAATATGAATATTAGAACTATAATATATATATTTCGAACGGCTTATCGACTTACCAAGAGGCGCTAGACAACTAACAGGCTTTCGGATTTTCGTTCGCTTCTCGCTCCGTAAACACTTTCTAGGTATTCCAAGCTACAACACAGGAATTTCCGTCGGAAAACATAACATTTTTACCATGATTTTATAGAAAACAATCGAATCTATATAGAGCAAAATGTATCCCCACCCTACCCCGGGTGAATTGTCCAAGTCCATGAGGTGAAAGAGTTCGTTTGTCCTCACCTATCGATATTTATGGCAGGCAAGTCTCTCGCAATTTTATTTCTTCCCCAGTGTCCCTTCTTCGTCGGAACCAATCCCTTCGTTATCCCTATAATTTCCCTGCAATCCCTGCCAAAAAGGTGTGGCGCACTAGATAGTAGTCGCCAGAACCATGTTGAGCCGCCAACACCACTAACCCAGCGGTGGTGACATGTTCGGGTCGTAAAACAGATCCGCAAAACGCTCGTAAATCTACTCACACATTATTTCAAAACATGTAGAATATTTAGTATCTGTAGAAGCAATACCTGACAAACTCTCAATCCTAGACCAAGATAAATTTGCCGATTTAATCATCGATATAGTCAATACGGTATGTACAATTCATTTTCAAATTGGTGTTGGGACCAATTCTCTAGATTTATGACTCATTTCCCCTTTTTGTGATTTCCCCGGGGCCCCTGTTTCAATGGTTGTATGCCATATCTACAGCGAATTTCGTCGAAAAATGTAAACTTGTTTTCACTAGGACAACATTGTAAAGGGAGGGGGAGGGAGGGAAAGTAGGCCCCATTGTTCAATATAGATGATTAGATCAAGTATATGTTTAGAAAATCTCAGGTGTCCCAACGACTTTTAAAATTTGATTGTCCGAATTCGAAAGTTCCAGTCCCTGACATAAAAAAATTATATAAGACTTAGCCATTTTCCCGATAATTGTGGAAAAGTGTAATACTTGTTTAAAGAGGGATACGAATTACCTAGCTTCAATTAAACTATCATTTCACAAATTCAATTAGTAACTTAAAATACAGGTGGGAGGTTATGTAAAAAAATAATATCACGGAATAATTTCATGAGGGAATATGGCTCGTTTCAAGCTGACGCATAACAAGTCCTTAAAAAAATTCTTTACGAATCGGGAATATCATTGAAAAATCCTTGATAAGGAATATCTAACTTAAATCAAGAGATACATTCGAAAATGTTAGAGTCATGATGACGGTAAAGGGTTGGCTTAGTGTGAGCCCTTTTGCAACGTAATTGTAATCATCGTATTGCGTCTGATTTGTAAAAACTCAATTTTTTTTTTTTTTTTTATTTTTTATTTTTACGACGACAAAAGTAATATAAAGGTTTACCCCAGCACACGTAGGACCGTTGTTAATATTCTTACAATGGTTAGTTTCCATGGAAAGATATCGAGCACAACGCGACTCATTTAGTTATGCTCCTTGGTATGGATATTAAATATTCATGTCGTGTGAAATTGCGTCAAAAACTAGTATTTCAAAGTCCACAGTAGCGCCGATTGTTGATGAAAGAACCAATCGCAGGGGGGAACAGGTGGGAAGAAAAGGGAAAATGCCGCAACGATTGGACGACCAAAAAAGTTGGTCAGAGCGCGATCGGGAGGACATTTGGTTCGCGACACCCCCGTTCTACTTGGGACTGCGTAAGGGCAACGCAAATTTTTACATTGAAAGAGTTGTTAATCTATAGTGGACTTCAGTCAACCGGTGTGTCCTATGGAAACATTCTACCAGGGAAATTTAGTGTTAGGATTCCATTTTTTGCAAGCGCGAGAAAAAAAAGGGGCTACTAACCTCCCGTGATTGCATTAAGCGAAAACAATTTGACGCGTAAATGTAGACAAAAATATTGAACACCCCAAATTTTATTTCATAAAAAATATCGCCTGTTCTATTTTGGAGTGGAGTTTCATTTTGGTATACAAGAGCAACGGCCGATTGCAGGATGCTGTTGCCCCGAAATGGGAAAATCTGGAGAAAAAAGAAGGATGAAGGGCTCCAGATAACAAGTAAAGGGATCAAAAGAATTGCCTTGGTGGAAAGCGGTTATACCTCCTTGTTGCTATTGCATTCGGGAAAGGGAGTTACCTTGTTGGAAGAATATGAGCATATGGATGGGAAATTATTTCAGTGATTTTGTGAAAAGAAACTTTCCCCAATTCTCTTTTCTGATCGGACGTAAAGAAAAGTTGTTTTAACCATGGGACAACGTATCCGTTCGCAAACAAGTAAGGCTGCGCCGGAGATGAGAGCTGGCGATTGATGATTGTAGGAGCTAAAACTATTTACTATTCCTGCGCGTTCTCCAGATCTAAATCCAAATCGAAAACTCTGTTTCACATAGTTAAGAAAGAACTTGCATGAACCCAGGTTATTGCCCTAGGAAAACATAAACGAAACTTGGTGTCAATTCAAGAACAAGAGTACGCCAAAAACTGTAATGCAAACCTCAGTAAACTTTTATTGTACAATCTCTTATTAAGTATGCCATAAAACGCGTTGACGCGTGTCATAACAATGTAAAGGATTTAGGAAACCGAAATATTAATAATGCAAAACCACATTCCGGGGCGCTCATACAACGCATAACTCCACCGACGATACTCACCCGCACGTTTATGTCAATAAAGTCCACATATTACAGTGATAATAGGGAAGTAAATGGGTCATTAAAGTTAAAACAAGTTTTTATTAATTCTTTTTAAAGGGGGGGAAACGAACTTTGCTATTTTTTACGTGATTTTTATTTTAAGTGAAACCAATAACAACACCTAATTGGCCTCACGGTACTCACCAAATAAATAAAATTTTATTAAAATATAAAAGAAAGAGAATCAGGATTCTTTAAGAATATGGACGCGAGGTATCGTTGACAGAACTCATTTTCCCAGCGCATAAAGTCGTTTAATCATATTCGTTACATTTTACCAAAACGTATATTTAAGTGAGTTATCAAAGATGAGGGGTTGGGGGGGGGAAAACGGGGGAAGGGTAAGCAAACAAAACTCTCTTGTGGTTTATATTTTGATTATTGGGACGTGAGTACCGTTGGTGAGTATCGGTGCGAGTATCGAGAGACGCTTGAGCGATTACGTTCATACCCGGAAAAGACCACTTTAATGTTGATTACTGGTGAACTGTTATTTAAAATAAACTTTGAAAAAACAAGAAATTACATGGTTTTAACTCTTTTTGTTCGTCTTCGTGGTTATCTGTCGGTGTAACTTGAATACGTGGCCATCTTCAACTTGCATCATTTCCGTGTTTAACCCTGTCAATAGACACCGCCATTTATAAGGACAAGAGGTGCCATCACTTTGTTGCAAAGAAAGGGCGTGGTATCTTTCTCCAGAACAATGTCTCTATTCACTACATTTTTAGGAGCAGGCAAACCATGAACGACATCTCCTTCAAGAACTTGTAAGAGCTCACACCACGGTGCGATGTATCAGTGACGGTTTCCAGCGGAAATCATTTAATAACACTACTTCTGCCGTCTCTACGCCAAGCCACGCAAAAGTACCGAAGCAGGGTTTAAAGAAAACAATTGAAGATCGTTTCTTTTAATGGAGTGAAAAGAAGGAAGTGTTTTTTGCCACAATTATAGCCGGACCATATATGAAAAATGTCTTCGGTATTTTTCCTCTGCCTCGTTTTAACGTTTCATCATACTGCGGTTGTAAACGACTTCTTCAGTGATGAGCCATTCAACTGCAAAATTTCTTTGGCTGCAGATAACCACGGCACCTTGGACAAACCGTCGGCACATGGCTTGTCTAAATGTTCCTCCAATAAAATCTATTCGAGATTTCTTCGATTCTTTCCATGCGCTCCTGAGCTTTCACTCAACTTCCTTGTGCTGTTTCTAAACGCCCTCGTTTACGACCTTAGGACCCCGATTCGCCACGAACTCGGCTAAAATCTGTTTTCCCCTCTTGCCATTTAGCTGCCAAGTGCCATAAGCTGTAGACGGCTCTTGATTTTCTTGGATCTGGATGATGCCAACCACATCAAAAGCTGACAGTCGTTTTCGTCTTTTCGTTTTCGTTTGTTTTCCAACCGTTTTTTCTTTTTCTCGTGGCGTTGGTGGTCTTGGAAGGCTGGCATTGGACAGGTCTGGGGATGGTAACGGTGGACAGCACGAAGTCCGGATCTTCCTTCACTACATATATGAATACGCGCTATAATATATTCTCGTGGTTGTCTGAACACTTAAGTTTGATTCCGTATTTTTCAATCGACGAAATCTCGTCATAGAACAAACCAATCGCGATCTTGTGCTCAAACTTGATAGCCATGTGAAAATGCGTCCCAGTATTTTAGCATGGGTGCCTCTCAAACTAACAACCCACTGAGTGATTCTTGACCGAGATTGAAGATTTCCATGCGTTCGCATATTATTTCCGGCAAAATTGTTGTCTAGATTAGTTGTGTGGACATCGCACTGACTGTATGTAATCAAATATATTCAAACGTTGCTTTATAGTTTCTGTGTTCCTTCTGTGTGTTCGCGGACTCCGCCATCACGCGGTATGCTACGATGGCATGTGGACATCCGTTAAGGGTCTGTAGTTATTCATTAAATATATTTTTCTACGGAAAATTTCTATTGATATCGCATTTCAACCTTTTTAATGTGTTAGATCTGCATTGCAATATTTATAATTTTTTTTTTAAACGACAATATTTTAAAAATAAGAAGCACAAACACCAAAAGCTTTTGTTGCTGGAGGAGGGACATAAACGTTAATTCAAAAAATATGTAAAAAACATATGTGAATATTTTTATTAATAATTTTGGTAATGTTTAGTTACTTGTCATTTTTGCTGCAGGACCAAAATGGATGTTTAGTTCATAAAAGCGGCCCCTTTAATTTCTTCTGTTGTAGTATTATCTTAAACAGGGAAGTACACTAGGGTAGCCATTTCTTATATTAAACGCGTTAAATTAGTTGTGATGCTGTTCAGCAGGATTACAAGATTATGTTCGGAGGGGGGAAAAACCAAATCATTTTCAAAAGTGTTGGGACAATCTCTAGATTTATGAAACTCATTTTCCCCCTTTTGTGATTCCCCGGGCCCCCTGTTCAATGTTGTATGCCATATCTACAGCGAATTTCGTCGAAATGATAACTTGTTTCACTAGACAACATTGTAAAGGGAGGGGGAGGGAGGGAAAGTAGCCCCCATTGTCAAATAGATGATTAGATCAAGTATATGTTAGAAAATCTCAGGTGTCCCAACGACTTTTAAAATTGATTGTAGATACTACGACGTTATTCGGGATTTCGAAATATCAATCGCAACAACGTATGCTGCGAGGTTTCAAAAGATATTTGTGGACTGCCGACAAAATATATTTGCCGACTGAAACTATATATGCGCATTGCATATACATTTATACAGTCATATTACGGTGGTTCCGTCCATAGCATTTCTGCATTTGCCATAGAACATTCTTAAAGTCACTTACTAGTCATAGATGCTTTTAAATAAGTGATAAAACGTGTTGTGCTGCGTAGGCAGTGTAGAAAATAGCGTGTAAGTAGTCTAACGTTTGGAGCGAAGGACCTTCGTCAGAAAGTGAAACGTAAATTAATAATCACTCAGTTATTATTTCACAGCCGTTCACGTTTTCACTCTCTAAGGAAGGGCCTTCGCTCGAAACGTTAGACAACTTCCACACTATTTCATAGACTTCGGCTCCAAATCTGCCTCTTGATTGTTTCGGGGTTGTTTAAAGACGGGTTTGTTTCGAGAATACAATCCGCCGTCTTCTCGAAACAAACTTGTCTTTGAAACCAAACCACTCTCGAAACAAACCCGTCTTCTCGAAACAAACCCGTCTTTGAAACCAAACCCAAAACAATCAAAGAGGCAGACTTGAAGCAAGTCTAATAAGCAAGTCTAATTATTTCACTATTTCGGCAGTAACTCCGAGTTCCGACCGTTTGGTAACCGTTTGGCGAAATGGTTCGTAATATTTACGACGAACATGTTACCGCTGGGTTAATGGTGTTGGCGGGCTCAACATGGTTCTGGCGACTACTATCTAGTGCGCACCCTGCCAAAACATTACTCGCACAGCCTTGAAGCTATTTAACTCTGGAAAAAGAAGCCACAGAGTTGCCTGCGGAGGAGGCTATTTCTCTCTGACGAAGGGCCTACGCTCGAAACGTTACACTTTGCCTGTTCATAGCGCCAGTATACCAACCTCTTTATATTTCGATTTGTAAAGATATACATAGTTTCGGGAACGACATTCGGTTTAGTAAGGGCAGTGTGATGCAATGCAGGACGCTTTCGGCTTTGAATGTAGTTGAACAAATTAAATTTGAAAAATGTCGGCATAGAATGAGTCAAAGTGTCATTTACAGATTTTTAGAGTTAAAAATGTGCCAAAACATATTTATCATTCAAAATTATGCGCCATTGAGGCAGCCGATACACCACCGCTCTCAGTATATAACTTTTTGACCTATATACCGAAACAACATTTTGTATTACAAACAACAACATGCACAAATACATAAGTAGTTATGCAAACTTATAAATGATGACATTATTAGCACGGTGACACACCGCCACATGTTGTAACATTTTGAGGGAAGGCGGCCCTTAGTCAAGGAGGATGTTTTATAGGAGGATGTTTTACAATTACTGGCAATTCATGCAAGAAATCCTTTCAAGCTCGATCACTGTAAACGACTGCATGCCATGCATGGACATGCACACTAGATGCCGAAGTTTGAAGTTGGGCCGAAATGAAAATTTTGTAAAACGCAGGACTGAGATTTTTGAAAATTAGTAATGTTTATAACGTTCAAAGCAATAGTGTGCGCGGGAGAAATACGGAGCGCAGAATGAACTGAAGAACACGGCCTATATTTGAAACATTACAAGTGCGGAGAATTAAGTGAACTTTGATATTTTGTAAATCAAGTAGGTTGAGAAAATCGTGAGATGTATTTTGTTAGAACTGTTGTAGCAGTGAAATGAAAAGAATGATAATGAATGTATATGATTACCTGTTGGAAGAACTACAACCAGCCAGAAAATCAATGGTTCATTCCAAAACTGCGCGACCTCTATCACACCATGACCCATGGAGAAAGATATGAGAGAAAGGATTCCCATAAATACGGTTGTGGGGTTGTTGTTTCATCCCTTTTCCAAATAAGGAACACAACTAAATAATTGAAAGAAGTTACGTTGAATGTTATGTGTGGTTTAAATTGGTGTGGCATTTTGGTATGTTGGATTAATGAGTATTAAAACTTGTGTTACTTACCCTGTGTAAGTCATCGGGCAACAGCGTCCAGTCTAAATCATGTTGATAACAAGTTTGGAGAGCGTTGTCCAAGGCTTGCAAGCGATTGGCCATGTGGACGAGACGTTTCGACTTAATATGTTGCAAGTTAGTTTACAGCGCACAAATAGTGAGGTGAAGGTTTAGTGAAGAGTCACAAAGAAGAATGATATATGATGAATAGGTGCGTGGCATTGTATTATAGCTGGGATAAGTAATTATTGGCGCATTTCCTGTGACAGGTGAGACAAACCATGGTGGTGGTGTGATAACACTTTATAGGATGGATATTGTTGGGACGATGAAATGTTGCTGCAAAGATATCGAAGTGAAGGACATAGAATGGATATAATGGAAACGTAGGCTTGCCAGGAAAAACGGTCGATCGAGCGCGCACGCCTTAAACCCGTTGTCCACTGGGCGAATTTTTCGCTCCATTGCTTTTGGTCACGTGCAGGAAATGTCGGTCACTCGGCTGAACGAGCGCCTAAAAACACATATACACGCGCCTTTTGTCGCGCGCCTTACTGAGAATTCTATATTGTCAGATAATAAAAAATAGTATTATAGTTATTGATAAAATACGTGTCGTTAACTCTTGTTTTGGTATGTGGGCGAACAAGAACGCCTTGCGACACTGTTTTGAAATGGTAGGCAAAAACGTGTTTATGAAAAGGGTTCACATTGCACTTTGGAGTTAATCTTTCTTCGAATTCTTATTCATGTTGGTGAACTGTATATACCGCTGCAACTGAAGCACATGGTACGTTCAGGTTTTTGCTGGAAAAAGTTATTACATATACACGTATTTTGAGACAATAATTTACTATTTCGAGGGTTTTTCTCCGGGTTCTCGGTTTCCCTCCCTCTGCAAAATGAACACACCTAGGTGCATGTACAGACCATTAAAAGGGGTATGGACTAATAGCGGCTGCCGACGCGCGCCATTTGTAACCTCAAGGTCTACCTCGGTCTTGTCATGTTCGTTCGATTGTATAACTGTAAAGCGCTTTGAGACATTTGTGTAAACGCGCTATATAAGAAATTAGTTATTATTATTATTTCGAATTTTTAAAATATTTGCATTTATAGTTTCGACCCGGTTAAATTGGTTTAGAGATGCAGTTGTTTCCTGTTTTCTGAGCAATTTTGTTATAAAAATAAAGTCAATCGAGTAAAAACTGGCGTATTTTCCCATTAGATCCCCTTTACATTACAACCTGTTCGTGGTTGTAATTATTATAAAATATTTGTTTTAGGTTGTATAATTGTTGTTTTGTCCCCTTGATTTTACGTAGTGCAAGCGTGAAAGGGATAGGTTTAAAAAGGGGAATGGGGAAGGTAGGCAGCGTGAAAGGGTCTAAATGCATTATCTATATAAAAAGTAGAGCACAATAGGTACTTAGCAGTTAGCAACACAGGTTTTCATGCACCGAACCTAGCACAAGGATTAAGTGCGGAAGTGGAGCGTCGTGTAAATGTATTAAATTGGGAAGGTTTGACACGAGCACAAAATAGAGGAAGTAATGTATTATGCAGCAAAGGGTCCGAAATGAGTTTACACGCCGTGGTTTTCATGCGCCCAACCTAATGCATATATTATCTTTTCTATATTATCACAGTGTCGAAATATCTTTCATTATGATCTTCCTATGCATGGGATGAAAATTTTGAAACTGCTTGAAAATTTAGAAACATTGTCATTGTATGTAGTTACGTTAATATTTATTTTGTATTGTCAACTTTTGTTTTTATGCTATATATAAATAATGCTGTTTAGCATTCGGGGCATGAAAAGTTGACGCGTAATCCCGGGCGATGGTGTGATGCCGTGGGGGCGGCATGAGGTATGAAAACAACATCAAATTACACTAACGTCGGCACTGATGCGGATTATTTATCCAGGTCAAAACACATTAATTATATATTGAAAGAAAATTTTGCCAGCACCACAAGAGTTACTTGACAACAGGTGTTATTTAATATGGACAGTGGTATGGAACTGAGTTATATTGAAAATTTTGTTTTGCACTGTTCATATGAACAAAATTCGGAGAAAAGACGGGAGATGTTAGTAGCTTATGGATGGAGATATATTTTACCGTTGTTGGAGATTGGCCGACAGAAATGGAAAATGCTGTTATGGGAAAAGGCCACTATCAGATGGGCAAACTTTTAAGATAATGTTATTTTTGTTGGGAACATGGATGTGCACCTCAAATAACGTGTGAATGGATTCTGACGTTCGACGTTTTGGGACAGAAGGAATACCAGGAAGAGGTGTAATCAGATAAAGTGGATTTTTAAGAATTATGGATAGATATGGGCAACATTGGTTTTATTATGATATGTTTCATAAGAAATATGTATACCTAAATGGTAACGAGAGAACTATTAAAAATATGTGAAATCATGGTATATTACCGTATGTAGGTAAAAGAGACTGAGTTTAATATGTATTCTAGACTAATGGGATTTATAACAATGAACATGCAGGAAGGCCCTAAAGATTAGGAACTTTAGTATATGACAAGTTTTATGTTGGCAATGTACACACGACTGACACGAGTAAATAAAAGTTGTAAAGTGAGACACAAAGCCGAGGATAACGATAGGTGAAATGACGTAGTGTATGTGCATTAGTGCCATTACAATAGTTGTTTAAAATTGTAGGGCGATATCTTGCATGTATTATTGAGAATGACGCAAATCCAACAATATATTGTAGTGATATTTCGCGTGTTTTTATTCAGAACGGGCGCAATAATATATTGTAGTGATATGTTGCATGTTTTATATATCTCGCGTGTTTTATTGAGAACGACGCAATAATATATATATTGTAGCGATATCTTGCATGTTTTATTGAGAACGACGCAATAATATATATATTGTAGCGATATCTTGCATGTATTATTGAGAACGACGCAATAATATATATATCGTAGCGACATCTTGCATGTTTTATTGAGAACGACGCAATAATATATATATTGTAGCGATATCTTGCATGTATTATTGAGAACGACGCAATAATATATATATTGTAGCGATATCTTTGCATGTATTATTGAGAACGACGCAATAATATATATATTGTAGCGATATCTTGCATGTTTTATTGAGAACGACGCAATAATATATATATTGTAGCGATATCTTGCATGTTTTATTGCGAACGACGCAATAATATATATATTGTAGTGATATCTTGCATGTATTATTGAGAACGACGCAATAATATATATATTGTAGCGATATCTTGCATGTATTATTGAGAACGACGCAATAATATATATATTGTAGCGATATCTTGCATGTTTTATTGAGAACGCGGCAATAATATATATATCGTAGCGATATCTTGCATGTATTATTGAGAACGACGCAATAAATATATATATCGTAGCGATATCTTGCATGTTTTATTGAGAACGACGCAATAATATATATATTGTAGCGATATCTTGCATGTATTATTGAGAACGAGGCAATAATATATATCGTAGCGATATCTTGCATGTATTATTGAGAACGACGCAATAATATATATATCGTAGCGATATCTTGCATGTTTTATTGAGAACGAACGCAATAATATATATATTGTAGCGATATCTTGCATGTATTATTGAGAACGACGCAATAATATATATATTGTAGCGATATCTTGCATGTATTATTGAGAACGACGCAATAATATATATTATTGTAGCGATTATCTTGCATGTATTATTGAGAACGACGCAATAATATATATATCGTAGCGATATCTTGCATGTATTATTGAGAACGACGCAATAATATATATATCGTAAGCGATATTCTTGCATGTTTTATTGAGAACGACGCAATAATATATATATCGTAGCGATATCTTGCATGTTTTTATTGCGAACGACGCAATAATATATATATTGTAGTGATATCTTGCAATGTATTATTGAGAACGACGCAATAATATATAAATTGTAGCGATATCTTGCATGTATTATTGAGAACGACGCAATAATATATAGAATTGTAGCGATATCTTGCATGTATTATTGAGAACGACGCAATAATATATATATTGTAGCGATATCTTGCATGTTTTATTGAGAACGACGCAATAATATATATATCGTAGCGATATCTTGCATGTTTTATTGAGAACGACGCAATAATATATATATTGTAGCGATATTCTTGCATGTTTTATTGAGAACGACGCAATAATATATATATTGTAGTGATATCTTGCATGTATTATTGAGAACGACGCAATAATATATATATTGTAGCGATATCTTGCATGTTTTATTGAGAACGACGCAATATATATATTGTAGCGATATCTTGCGTGTTTTATTGAGAACGACGCAATAATATATTGTAGTGATGTGTTGCATGTAAGTTCTTAATTAAAATTGTGCCGAGGGATCAAGTTTCGTTTGGAACGGATCGTTACCGATGGTAAACCATTGTAGGGTTATGTTGCATGTAAGTTCTTAATTAAAATTGTGCTGAGGGATCAAGTTTCGTTTGGTACGGATCGTTACCGATGGTAAACCAATTCTACCATCCGTCACATCTGAGGGATCAAGTTTCGTTTGGTACGGATCGTTACCGATGGTAAACCAATTCTACCATCTGTCACATATGGTAATATTGGACATGTATGCAAAAACCTGGTAGCCTTATTAGAGAAATGCAGCGAGTTCGGTTTGCGATTGTCAGCAAAGAAGATTCAATTCAAGTCCAAGTCAGTTACATTCATGGGACACAACCTAACAGACAAAGGAGTAGCACCAGATCCAGCTAAAGTAACGGCGATAAAAGAAATGCCAAGGCCAACAAACAAAGCTGGAGTGCAGCGGTTTCTTGGAATGTGTCAGTACCTTTCCAAATTCACTACACATCTCAGCGAAAAAGTTCTTCCTCTCAGAGAACTAACTAGGCAAGATGCAGAATTCATCTGGTCGAACACCCAAGAAAATGCTTTTCAAACAGCCAAAGAACTTATCGCCACCACCACTGTCTTGCGATATTACGACGTCACTAAAACTGGTGACTTTGCAAACTTGACGCCTCAGAAGAAGCGATTGGAGGAGCTTTATTAGAAGAAGGTCAACCTGTATGTTTTAATCTCACACCCTAGATTCCACCGAAAGAAACTACGCCCAAATCGAAAAGGAGTGTTTGGCAATAGTGACGGGTATGAACAAATGGCACCAATATCTACACGGAAAAAAGGACATCACTATCCATACCGATCATCAGCTGTTGGAGACGATTTTCAAGAAACCGTTATAATAATAATAATAATAATTATTATTATTATTATTATGCAAGCGTTATGTAAAGCGCCAAGACGACTGCAGAGAATGATGTTGAAATTACAACAGTATAACTTTACAGTCCAATATAAGAAGGGTAAAGAAATGCACATAGCCGACACATTGTCTCGGGCATCCTTACCTAGACCAACCGAAGCTGGAACACAATGGGACGTTTTCCGCATTGAGCTGGCGACGATGGAGTTTAAACCATCAGCATTAACGAACGATACGTTTCTTAAATTGAAGCAAGAAACAAAGAAAGATGTAACGCTACAGGCCCTACACAAGATGGTTATGACTGGATGGCCCAGTAGCAAGTCTAACGTATCTGTAGATCTTACACCATATTGGAATTATAGAGACGAAATATCGACGTATGATGGAGTTGTTGTTAAAGCACATCAAGTGATTATTCCCCCCATCGTTAAGGCCAGAAATGTTACAGAAGATACACCGGGCACACCAAGGAACAGAGAGTAGCATTCGGCGAGCGAGAGAGACTATGTTCTGGCCAGGAATGCAATCAGCCATCCGTGAAACATGTCAAGTGTGTGGTACTTGTGCACAATGTATAACTCAAAGACCTACAGAGCCAATGTTGTCACACGATATTCCCACATTGCCCTGGAGTAAAGTAAGCTTTGATCTTTTCAGTCTTGATGGAAAAGATTATCTTGTCACCATAGATCATTACAGCGATTTTTTCGAGTTGGACTCATTAACGAGCACGAATGCAAGCACGGTGATTCGGACGATGAAAAATAATTTTGCAAGATTTGGTATTCCAAAGGAATGTGTCGGCGACAATGTACCACAATTTGATAGTCACAAATATGCTCAATTTGCTAAGGAGTATGGATTCACAACGGTAAAATCATCACCTTATCACAGTCAAGGAAATGGAAAAGCAGAATCAGCTGTGAAAGTGGCAAAGACCATCCTCAAGAAATCTCATAGACAAATTCGAAAGGCTATAGTGGAACCTACAAACCCGCCGGTCAGAACAGCAAGGGCGGATTTTCTGGGGGGGTTAGGGGGTTAAACCCCCCCTGAATTTTCCTTAACCCCTTAGAAAGCATTTAACCCCACTAAAATTTCGCTTCACCCCCCCTATTTTGTTTAAAAGTCTTTAACAAAGCTGCAAAGTTATGAATTATGCATATCAGTCCGGTCACGTTCACACCTCCTCTCTCCTCCGCAGACTCTGCCCGCAGAAACTTTTGAACTGTTCAAAATGCGCTATTAGAATAAAGCGCTAGAACGTAATAAAGGAAAGAATGCGGGAAACTACTTAAGGTAAGAACGCGGGCAGCGGAAGCGCAATTTCCCTTCCGCCGCCCGCGTTCTAAGTTCTTACCATAAGCGGTTTCTCGCATTCTTTCCTTTATTACGTTCTAGTGCTTTATTCTAATAGCGCATTTTGAACAGTTCAAAAGCCTCTGCGGAGCATTAACAACTTATGAAATATGAAGCGAAGAAAAGTACAAAGTACTCTGGCATCTTTCATCAACTTGAAAAAGTCTAATAAGGTAAACACTGTCACAAACTGATCAATTGTTCAATATTTATTCACTCATTTTTCGTTGAATTTCATTAGTATGATAATAACATAGTACAAGAAGCCGGACATAAATTATAATCAAGAATTTTCATTTTTCAGGAAGACCAAAGTACAGGTCTAGAAAGATTAGAAACAGATATAATTAAACGCTGATAAAGGCGAAGTTGATCACGATGACATAATTGACATTGATGTTGGGGTAATATTAAATATTTCATTCTTCTGTATATGTATGCATTTTCATGCAAGGCAAACAGTTTCAGTTTTGCCTGCTGAAAGACTAAACAAACCTCAGTCTGACAGTTGATAAGTATTAAAGTAGACACTTTTATCTCTACTCTCTAGCAATACTGTAATATAAGGCTTAATTCTTTACAGGAACATCAGAGATCAGATTCTACAAATGATGTTGAAAATAGTGTTGATCAAAATGTCGATATTGTTTGTGTCGGTGATGATCATGATGTAAACTGTGATAACAATGCAGAAATACCTAGACCCTTACCCTCCGATAATTGCTTTACTGACGGTAAAAACCTTGGAAATTAAATGTAGATACATCATTAATAGTTAATTTTATCAACAAATTTAAAATATCAGATTTTATCAAGTGAATTTGTTTTGCAACGCGTTATTAGTATTTAAATAGACATTGCTTAACAATTGACATTGCACTAATGCACGTTCTGACTTTCAACTTTTAGATCAACAACCTTCACAACCAAAACTGTCAGTTTATCCTGTCAATGAGGCCTTGAAATCTTACAGAACCAGATCCTTTCAACCTAGTTGGTATAAAAAGTTCGACTGGTTGGAGTACTATGTACGAACAGACGCTGCATTTTGCTTTTGCTGTAGGCAATACTCCAAAACAGGCAATTCAGCCCATAATCCAACATGGGTGGACGTATGTTTTTGATCTCCCTGTTTTGCACATTAAGCTTGCTAATTTTTGGCTTCCAAGCTTACAACTCCAAGGTGAAACATCAAACGAGTCATGGTAATCTATCTCCGCCTTACTTTGAAGACAGAGAAGGGCCGTTAACGAGTTCAACATTGTCATTTTGGTACCGATTGGGTAATCTTAACACGACGAGATATCATCATAAACGAGGTAGGCGAGCAAGATTTTTCTCTTCGCGAGTCAGTTATTACCCTAATTCAAACGCTACATTTCAATTCGAACGTATATCTGTAAGTGGGGACGTTTCTCCTAATCCTGGCCCGACAACTGGCTCAACGAGGCAGGCAACACAATCTCGCCATGAGTTGAAATGCCTTTATTTTAACTCAAGAAGCGTCGTCAATAAAACTAGAGAGCTTGAATTGATTGCTAGCTCTAAACAATATGACCTTATAGCTATCACCGAAACAAGTACTATATACATCGCCGTGACAGAGAAGTGCCAAGCCGTGGAGGCGGTGTTATGCTCGCAGTCGGTAGCTCATTACAATCAGTACGAAGGACAGATCTACAAACAAATGCTGAGATTCTCGTTTGTGAAGTTAGACCAGAAGCAAAAAAGAAATTCCTGTGTGTAGTTTTTTATAGACCGCCGTCATCCAATTCTGAGTATATGAATTGCTTCAAGAAATTTCTTCGCAAAGCATCTAAAACGCACATTTCGCAACTTGTAATACTGGGAGTATTTTAATTTTCCCGATATAAATTGGTCAACTGGAACGGCTATGCATAATGACTGTTTGCACAATGAATTTACCAAAATGGTTAGAGATAACTTTTTATGGCAAATGGTCGAATTTCCAAACAACGCGGTTGCGAACATTCTTGATCTACTATTAACAAACATTCCGCACAAAGTTAAAGATGTTTGTGTCTTCGATGATATTCTCAAAACTGACCATAAACTGATTGACTTTAATTTAAGTTTTATCATTAACAAAAAACGACCTGTCAAAAGGATTGTTTACAACTGGAAGAAAGCCGACATAAGTGGTCTAAAACAATCAATTTCACGTACCCCTTGGGACCTTGCATTTGATGAATCATCCGTTAATACAAGCGTGACTAATTGGATGGACTTATTGTTGACAATAACAAACGAACATGTACCGCAGGTCGCAATATCGGATAATAATAATAAACCTTGGATTGATAAAGAGGTTATTCAGATGATGCATAAAAAATATCTCATCGTTTATTGCTCCATAAATTAAGAAAACATGGTTTTTATGGTTCTATTTTCAACTGGTTTAAAAGTTACTTATCAGGAAGGATTCAACGAGTTGCGCTCGACGGACATTATTCTGAATGGCTTGAGGTGGCTTCTGGAGTTCCACAGGGATCTATCCTCGGTCCATTACTTTTTATATTGTATATTAATGATCTCCCGGAGCAAATTCAGCAACCAACAGAAATAGCATTATATGCTGATTCAAAATTATACAGAATAATAAAATCGGATGCTGATACTGGAAATTTACAGCAAGATTTAAATGAAATGAACTTTTGGACAGAAACGTGGCGTATGAAATTTAACACAAACAAATGTAAAGTTATGAGGTTGTCGCGAAAGAAAATCCAGTCACCCGTGAGTGATTACAAATTGGGACACGAATCTCTCGAATTGGTAAAAACCACCAGAGATCTTGGAATAACTGTGAGTGACCACGTTAGTTGGGGAAAGCATATTACAAAGATTACGGCAAAAGCAAATCGAACACTCGGGTTAATCAAAAGAACTTGTAAAGATTTTGAAGATCAAACTGTCAGGAAGCTCCTCTATCTTACATTGGTTCGGCCGCAGCTGGAATTCTCATCAGAGTTGTGGTCCCCATCAGAAGTGAAATACCAGCTTATGTTGGAAGCGGTACAACGACGAGCTACAAAGTTCATTTTAAATTACCCTGACACTGGATATAAAGAACGTTTGATAAAACTCAACCTTCTACCACTTGATGTCAGGAGAAGTATGAAAGACTTGTTATTCTTTCATAAATGTAGAGCAGGTCAATTGGAAATACAATTACCAGATTATGTACAAAGTCGACCAGCTCCTAGATATAACATTAGGTCATATGACGTGAATAATTTCACTGATCTAAAATGTAGAACTGAATATTTTAAAAACTCGTATTTTCCTCGAGTTGTGACAATGTGGAACTTGTTAGATAGTGATCTCAAAACAATTGACAGCTTTAGTATTTTTAAGTCTAGACTTTATAAGAAATTTTATAGCGAACTTAATGTTTATGAACTTCCACATAAGTAGTTTGTAGGGTGTTCCATTAGTACATTAATATGTATATATATATATATAGTAGCAAATATCAGGTATATATAAACTCTATTAATAGGTTTTTAAATTGGTAGTCATGTTCAATTGGGGCAATGCCCTGTTTTATGGAACGCCAAGACTGTCATGTCACTTCATTATAAATTGTTTCGTATTCATTGATTATACTCACTGCTTAGTTGTTGACATAAAGTCATTAGTTTGTTACATGTAGTACGCATTTCTTTATAATAACCGATTTCGTCGTTATATGCACTGCTTGTTGTATTATGCTCACTTATTCCTCGTTATATGTACTGCTTGTTGTATTATGCTCACTTATTCCTTCGTTATGCGTTCGACAGGGTGCAATGTATGATGCACACAGCTAGGTATATGCAGTGTTTTTCACCACATATGCTGATATAATTTATTATACGCGGTACTTCTTATACCATGGTTGCTTATCACTCTTCTATGCGATGTGTCTGATGTGGTATATGCGGAACAAGGTTCGCTTTGTAAGGTTCTTTCTTAAAATACGCGGTAACAATTTAATTATTACAAGGCCATATTTGATTGCGTACATTATTGGCTATATTATGTTCACTTCTGTCATCTTTTTGCGTTGAGCACGATGTAATATATGCAGTATATAGCTCCTGATGTGAGGTACAAAGTATGCTCAAGTATGCTACAAGCGGCTGTCGTCAAATGTGCACTAAGTTCACCATTTCGTGCACTATGTAAACTAATATGATCTACCCACAATGCAATTCGTATTTCCGGTCGACCCAGGGTACACGCGGTCAGTCGCCCCGCCATTTTGCGCGCGCCAAAGTGTTTTAATATACACGATTTGCGAAAGTATGGAATCCGTCCTTGCGAAACTGGGCCTCGGAACACTTGTAGATCGGTTCAAAGACGAGAAAGTGGACCCACAGGTTGTATTATCTATGTCCGAAACCTGTCTAACCCGCCTTGGAGTTTCAACCATTGGAGATCGAATTCGCATAAAAGAATTATGTAAACAACACACGGAATCGGAAAACACCGATGGCACTGAAACAAGCTCTCAGTCCAGCCATACTCCAGCAGAGCGGATTACCGCGGAAAGGCGATTGTTGTTCCAGCCCTATAATTAACACAATCGTGGACCTCGTAACACGAGTCGTGGCAGAGGACAGAGTAGTGGAACTGGAAGGGCAGGTAAA
Organism: Chrysogorgia sp. JL179-B06; assembly: GCA_035772405.1. Classification (NCBI taxonomy): domain Eukaryota; kingdom Metazoa; phylum Cnidaria; class Anthozoa; order Scleralcyonacea; family Chrysogorgiidae; genus Chrysogorgia; species Chrysogorgia sp. JL179-B06. Next base: position 4,261,166 of record JAYKKM010000209.1, on the reverse strand, counting down.
CGAAAAAATTCTTCCCAGCGCACATGGACAGGACAGTTTCCTTGTCTGGCTGACCGACTTGCGTGGAAGGCACCTTCCTCTGCAGAAAAACAGGTTCTGCGACAAGCTGGTTTGGGCCTAAAGAAAATTAAGTTTTTCGCCAACGATGACGAGAAAGAAGTTCTGGAGAAAATAACAAACGATGCCTTAGATGAAAATGGAGTGGCGATGGGTTTCCCACTACTGAAAGAAGAAGCCAAAGGTTTTGAAATAATGAGTTGTTCGTCAAATTCCCGCGATTTACGCGTAGTAAAAACCTCTTGGGCAGTTAGAGACTTAAAGACGGTGTTCACATCGCAAACTAAGATTTACCTACGACCAATACAGAAAAGCTTATCAACTAAAGGTCCAGCAGGAAATACTGTTGTCTGCAAATTAGAAGAGACCTGTATGTGGTGTGAAAAGGACTTTCCTGTAAGTGAGCTAAGAAAGCACTTGGCCAGATGTGAAAACAGTTTTTTTGATAATGGAGATGCAGATGAGTGCATGGTTACATTTACAAATTCTAACCAAATGGCCTCGAATAACATGGAAGGCTCAGTTGGTGATAGTGTACCCTCTTCTACCACCACTATTTCTAATAAAAATAATGTTGCCCTTGTTATCCTTGATGATTCTGCAGCACCTCAATTGGATCCTCGCCAGAGTCCTGAATCTTCTCGCTCCAGCTCACATAGTGTTACAGATTCGTTGCCAATTGCCCATGGATATTACAGTTCAACTGGAATTGGTGACAATCACAATTTTGTATCTCATATTTCCAACCAGAATACCAACTATTGCAACAGTTGAGCGTACTGCCAAAAATGAAATTGCACTAGTTGAACTGCAAACTAGCTCAACTGGTTTTTCTGTTGACATTGATGCAGTTATACCAAGAATTGTTGAACACTGTCAAAATAATCAAATTAGTAGCAATCCAGTGGAAATACTGCGCTACACGCAGACACAGCCCTTGATGTCACCAATGTTGCAAGAATGTGAAACTGGGGAGACATCTTACATTATGGTCGATAGAAGAGAAATCTTGGAGACATCTTTTGATGAAATAGAATCGATTACCAAACAAGTTTGTTACATTGGAAGTGTAGTTTTTATGGCGAGGTGAGCTGTGATAATATATAGTTTTGTAATTATAGAGATTTTTCTTTCCTCTCTTAATATACTGCAGTACCTTCTCTCCCCCCCTTGTCCTGCATGTGCTTTGTTTTCACCTATTTAATGAAGTTTGCAATCATACAATGCTATATAATACAGCTGGAAAATTAAAATATATACTGTATATATTATAATACATACAAAAACTTTTCAGGTGGCTGAAGATTATGGTGGGCCACGGAAAGAATTTTTTTGTATGTGCCTGAAGGCAATAAAGGAGAAATATTGCTACCACATCTTGCAAAGGCCTACCACACAATAGGAGTGATCATGGGTTTGTTTAAAATTACCTTTTATTTTATTTTTCCCACAATGTATAGTTCCAGAAAATATGCTTCCCCCATGGAAGGCAATGGAAATACCATTAGGGACAGCATATGATTGATTGTACTGTATATTTTGTGTGGAATATGAAATAAATTGATGTTTATTACTGATTGGTGCTATACATATATATGTGTGTGTGTGTGTGTGTGTGTGTCATCCTTGTGTTTGGGGCAAGGATATTTTATGTAATTACACAATGGTGTACTTAGCTGTTATAATAATTATGTAGTGTCCTCTACCTGTAGTTATTTAGTATATATACATGTACTATATTATAATGATCAATTTACTGTATATTTAATGTATACTTACATATACTTACAGGGCTAAGTATCCTCCAAAATGGGAATATGCCAACATTTCTTGGAGAGGAGAAACTTCAAGACATCTTTTTTGGTGCAAGTCCTTGTGAATGTTTGTTAGAGCTTAGAGAATGACTTGCTGAATTGGGGATTTATCAGGTACAGTAACAGGACTGTGTACACAAACAGTTTAAATAAATGCGACAAACATGCACAGACTTCCACATCTTACAAAGTCAGCACTTCTCTTATAATTTATATGATAACTACTATACAACCATGGCCAAACAATTTGTCGGCATGATCACCATGTACCGGTGAACAATTGACACAGACTACGTCATACGCCTCATCAAAGTTATTTTTTCAGGATTCAGAAGCAGAACAGGATCCAAAAAACTTTAACCATAACCCAAATTAAACTTTAGTCCTAACCCTGTCACAAATCTTTTAAAGCCAGAATTTGGGGAAGAAGGTTCAAACAGGAGAAGATTTGAGAATGCAGTATATGGCCACTTTCTCAAGTATTTGAGAAAGGTTGCTAGTGAGTTTGAGATTTTGAACAATTAAATTTGGACTATATCAATCTGTATATATAATTATCCTAAAAGTTAATTATGCAAAATTAATATAATTATTGAGATAAAGAAAAAGATAGCATTGAATATAAACAGGGTTTTCAGTTGAGCAATATTTTTCCATTTCAGGTGGACAAAGAGGCGATATTAGTCTTTCCCATGTGATCCGGTTTGCCACTGGGGCAGAGGATGAACCAATCCTTGAGTTTGTCTTGTCACCATCAATTGTTTTTGTTGAAGCTCAAGAAAGCTTTATACCTACAGCAAATACATGCGTAAACATGCTTAAGCTTCCAAGGGCTACTACAAGCATGTCTCTTCCAACTCCTGAAGCCTTGTTTGAATTGTACGACTATGCTTTTGCAAACACTTATTTTGGTAATATTTAGAATGCATCTATGATAAACAATTGTTACAATATATTCACTGTGCACAGCAGTTGTACTGAAAGGTTATTAAAATAGGATATACTGTACTGTAGCAGTGTACTGCATATTATAAACGACAGTATAATTATTATCTGACAGTAACAATATCCATTCTTTTTTAACTCCTTAGAGGTTGTTTTAATGCATAAAAACAAAGTTAGTAGTGCTTTACATTTGACTTTTGGGATATTTTACTGGTTTATATTCCTGAACAATACAGTTTATGTAATGTTTGAAGGTTATTTTGTGAAGGCTTTTTTGGTATGATGTTTACGATTGAACATAAACTACCAGTAGATACAGTAGGTTAACCCTTGTAGCACTTATGCCAGAGGGCCACTCCATTGACGAGGTAAAATACTAAAGCCACTCTGTCTCTTTGGCCACTAAAGTTATCTGTCATCATAAAAAATATGGTGCAGTTCAAGAATTATAACGAATGTATAAATAATACACCATATGCATAGACCCAAAATGTGTTCAATAATGATATAAACTGTTAATGTCCCTCAAGAATGTTCCTTTTCAAAATACTGATTAATTAAGGGACAGACCATTAGAAGGTTTATGGGGGGGGGGGGGGGGGGTGTGTTTGCAGAAATACAAAAAACATTCAAGCAATAAAAAATAATCCTGCAAGGATTTGACTATAACACTTGCACAACCTGTATGTCCCAAAAAAATTCCTGCACAGAAAAAAGCTACAACCACCGCCTCAAATATCTAATGGTCCGTCCCTAAAGTTACGCTGTATCCAAAATATATGATTGTTAATGTTGGCATGAAAATTACAGTTCTTTCAAATAATCACGTGCTTTAATTTGTTCCAAATTTATTGTTCTAAATTGTTGAAATGTTCAATGATACTTAGTGCTTGTAGATAAACTTCTATTCCATAATTGGCAGAAGTCCAGTTAGATGGTATGTCGTTTCTCAAGGATTGTGAACAGTTAACACTAGCAGATCCGTTGGGAACTCGAATATTGGTCTACCATCACCATTACTTTCATACTGCACCACTCCTTCAACGCCATAATATTCCAGGTCGCTGCTAGAAATCTCGGTTCCAACTGGGTTCTGCAACTGTCCAGCAATCCACAGGCGTAGGGGAGAAGATCTGACTGTTCTGATGCGATGCCTTGACCAAGCATTCCGCCACAACTCTAGCTTTTCATTTATTCTATGTAGGAAAACATGATGAAGAGCTGTGATAGGTCCGATAAAGGAGGAGAGAATGTGCTGGTTGCAGACTAGATGTTGAGCAAAAGAGGTCCGGATAGGGGTAGCATGATAACGGGAAAGAGCGTCCACAACCAGCGCATAGAAAGACTTTGGAGAGATGTATATGAGGGAGTATTTAGCTTGTTTTATCAGTTATTTTATTTTATGGAGGAACAAGGAATATTAGATCCATTGAATGAACTTCATAACCCTGCTTGGGAGTCCGTAATTTTCTACAGCTTTTGTGAAACACTGCAACACGGTTTCAGCTTTGTTATTATCTCTGCATTCTAAAACGACAGGCAGACGACTAAATCCGTCTATCGCTCCAATTGTAATGAAAAACCATCGCACAAGTTTATGATTCGTGTCAATGTGCCAGAGTTCATTGGGGCCCTTCACGTTATAAACTCGTCTATGCAAACGCCCTTTCTTTCTTGAATAGACTCCCTCATTGTCGACCCGGTGAATTCTATCTCTTATTCTCATCCTTTGTACTTTCAAACCCTTTCCAAAAAGCAGTTGCTTCATAAGGTTTTCACCACAGTAAGGAAATTGTTTGGCTACTTTTTCTACTTGCACACCAAGCTGTTGGTCCGAAATATCGGTAAACTCTAACTTGCTAATCCCATAGCTGTCCATCCTACGGTAAATAGTACTTTCAGAAACAGACAGGATCGTGGATATTTCTCTCACAGTGAATCCTTCTACCAAATTCTCTAGCACAGACCTAGGGATGAGGAAGATTGGAGCTCCACAAGTTCCTTGACATTTTCTCGGTGCTTGTTTCCCAAACTTTGAACATTCTATTCGAAGAGTCATCATGTCACTTCGAGATTTCACGCCCAGAATTTCCAACTGCCACACTGATAATTTACAAACTAGGTCAGAAGTTATTTTTTCATCCTCAAATTTACCAATTAGACCGCCAAGATGGATTTTTTCAAGATCGTTGCAATGGAACAAGCCATGATTTTATAAATGTAACTTTGGCGCGCGCAAAATGGCGGGGGCGACTGACCGCGTGTAGCCTGGGTCCGGAAGTATGAATTGCATTGTGGGTAGATCATATTAGTTTACATAGTGCACGAAATGGTGAACTTGGTGCACATTTGACGACAGCCGCTTGTAGCATACTTGAGCATACTTTGTACCTCACATCAGGAGCTATATACTGCATATATTACATCGTGCTCAACGTAAAAAGATGACAGAAGTGAACATAATGTAGCCAATAATGTACGCAATCAAGTATGGCCTTGTAATAATTAAATTGTTACCGCGTATTTTAAGAAAGAACCTTACAAAGCGAACCTTGTTCCGCATATACCACATCAGACACATCGCATAGAAGAGTGATAAGCAACCATGGTATAAGAAGTACCGCGTATAATAAATTATATCAGCATATGTGGTGAAAAACACTGCATATACCTAGCTGTGTGCAGCATATATTGCACCCTGTCGTACGCATAACGAAGGAATAAGTGAGCATAATACAACAAGCAGTACATATAACGAGGAATAAGTGAGCATAATACAACAAGCAGTGCATATAACGACGAAATCGGTTCTTATAAAGAAATGCGTACTACATGTAACAAACTAATGACTTTATGTCAACAACTAAGAAGTGCGTATAATCAATGAATACGAAACATTTTATAATGAAGTGACATATGACAGTCTTGGCGTTCCATACTGTTTGGCCACCAGTTGTTTTTAACTAATTACTACATTCTTGTATTTAGCAGTATAGAGTAGTACTTTGATGATGCATGTATGTATAGTTTTTTTAAAGTAGCAAAGTTATTAAATACAAATACAAATACAAATTCTTCGCCATTTGTGACAACAGGTTACAGAAATTGGGGCAATGCTATGGAAAGTGGAAAGGGTTTTGGTAAACATGATTCTTCTGAATCACACCAGTTCACCTACAATGCATAGAATAAGAAGAAGAGGATAGAATCAGGGGAACTGAAAAGCATTGCAGACAAGCTGTGTCCAAATACAAATGAAATAGCAAAAGAGAACAAAAAATACCTTCGACTTTTGTTCAAGTACGTGTTGTGGTTTACGACTAATGGCGTTGCAACCCGAGGTCATGATGAGACGGAAGAGTCAGAGAAACAGGGAATTGGCTATCGTTTATTAAGTTACAATTAGAGACAAATCCGAAGTTTCGGCAGTTACATGAGCAGATCACTGCATCTCGGAGTACAGATTACACCTCAAAAACATCTTTCAATGAATTTGTGACGGTTGTGGCCAGTAGTGTCCGTGACATGATCTATTCAGAAATTGCCAACTGTGGAATGTATTCGGTCCTTATTGACGAGAGTAAGGATAAGGGCAAAAAGGAAGAGCTGGCATTTGCTGTGCGCTATTACCGTGAAAAGGTGGTTGAGCGATTTATTGAGATTAGCATCTAACTGAATTTGACGCACAGACAATAGCTGCACATACGAAAGACCTGATAGAATTTGTTACACAGCTTTCAAATGGATCTGTCGTCATTAGTCTAGGAGCAGATGGAGCAAGCGTGATGACCACTGGTCATGCTGGTGTGGGTGAGATTTTAAGATCACAGCATTTTCCATGGCTTCTTTACATTCATTGTACAGCACAAAGGTTAAATTTGATTGTGAATGACTTGGTAAAAGATTCTCTGTTGGCTGTTGACGTTTTAACTACTATTACGTGCTTATATTCCTTTCTGAATATTGGTAAAGTAAGACCTTTATACAATAAAATATTCCAGGAAATGCATCCTAAAACGCAAACTCGATACTTAACTCAGCAATTCGAAGTGAGGTGGTCTTGCAAGTTTGAAGCAGTTGATTTTGTTGCAGAAAAGCCCAAATGTATTCTCGCAACTTTGGCTGACGTAAGCAACAATGGAGCAGTACATGGAGGTAAGCATGCAGAAGAAGCAGCGGGATTTTATCATAAAATGATGAATGGTAAATTCATTGTATCCTTGGTGACGTTACAATTGTATTTAGCTGAGTTAGACCATTTGTCTAAAGAGCTACAAGCTGTGGATACCAATTGGACGGAGGTGCAGTATTGCTTGACGAGAACGAAAATTGGGTTGAAGGAAATTACAGACGAAATTATTTATGAGGCTGCAGAAGAGTGTTCCAAGAAAATGAACATACCATTAATGCTGGATAACACAATACACAGTACTCGATCAGGGGTTTTTGAAAGAAGTGAGGAAGAAATTATAGCTCAACTTAAGGATTCTATTAGTGCACTAAACATTTATATGCAAGCTAAATTGGAGGAGGAGTTCAAAGTCAGATTTGACGATAAGAATGTTGAGATCTTAAAAGCTTGTGAAGCATTCAACGCTGGATCAGAACAATTTTTAGATGTTGAAAAAACTTCTTGTATATGGTAGACCATTTTGATTGCCTAGATGTCAATACAACCTTACTGAAAACAGACGTAAGAAAAGCAAAACAGGACATTTTACTTGGCTTGCCAATCAGAAGTAGAGGAACCGAAAACCTAATGAAGCTAGTTAATGCGAAAAACACTCTATCAACATCTACTGTTAGTGTAGAAAGGGCATTCTCAGCCATGAACTGCATATGTATGAAGTTGAGGTCATCCCTGACTCCTGAAAGACTCGGTGATTTGATGTGCATAGCACTTAACAGAGACATAGCACTTAAGTTGGACTTTGATATTCTCATAAAAAAATGGGCATCAACGTGCAATAGAAGAATTGACATATAATTTCACTATTGTAAGTATTGAACTAATGATAAATCGCTAAAAAGTCTAATACTCTAATCTGATTTCAAAGCTATTTTGCTCCCTTAACCCACCGGCCTCTGGGGCCACAGTACCCGCTGGCGATAGCAGTTTCACACCCCTCACGAAGGACGAAGCTCGCTCAGCGGCGTCGCTTGCACCAATGCACCCCACTAAAAATTATTCCACCCCTCCTGTTAAAAAAATGAAAATCCGCCCTTGCAGAACAGTCTATGATGAAGTTATTATTGAGCCATTAGCCTTAAAAGATATTACTTCGGAAAGTCTACCTGCTGAAACGCAATCTCCATTAATGGCAGAACCGTTCAACTCAGAAGATTTTTCACCAGAACAGGGAGAGACAGGTAAACCTCTGCATCGGTCAACAAGAATTCGAAGAAAACCAATTAGATTTAACAACTGCAGTACATAAGTTGGCTGTAGGTTATAAACTTAGAAACACTTTAGGACTTATAATTAGGACACATATATTTAATTGAACTCTGACATTTACTTGTTCCTGATTTTATTTTAGTTTAAAAACAATAAATTATGAAGGGAAAGGTGTTGGTAGTGCATGTCAATATATGTTAATGTAAGCTGTTTATCTCATATGCTAATATGATTATGTTAATAATACTATGTTATATAAGTATGAACCATTGTGTAATAAAGGAAGTTGATTAATCACAACTAGAGATGTAACAAGAAGATTTAGCATTTCGATGGCGTGTCGTTTAACAGCTGACGGTATGGCGTTCGCTCCTGTCACACAGTCCTCCAAATTAAAGGTCTCCTGCCGTTTAACGATGTCAATATTCAGCTCTTGGAATGACTGCTTTGTTTCTTCACTCAACTGTTCACGTTGAACAGTTGTACTCCAACAGCAGTTTGCTTGATATTTTTATCTGTCTTCTTCACTTGGTTTGCTAGTTTCTTGGACAATGCATGACCTTCTACAACAAAAAAACATACATAAACATCTTCATCTAAAATATCTCGTTAAGAACTTGCCCTACATGGGACAATGTAGAGGAGGCCTCAGGCGTGATTTTCCTAATACCGTACAAGATGTCGGATAAATGGCACTAATTAAATGTACTTACCACAGTATTTTTGTTTTAGTCTCAAGAGAAATAATCGCTCTTCGCACACAGTTTTCATCTTTTCGTAAAGTTCACTGCAGTTACGGCATATTTTGGACTCGAGCTCTTTCTTATATTTGCCATAATGTGGCGCCCACCACGATGATATTCTGTTGGTCTTTACAACAGTTGAGTTCTTTATTCAGCCTACAATCATATAATTCAGTAACGTTTTAAAATTGGCGCAAAATTCCATATGGGGTGCTAACGGATGTTACATATACGGTCATGTTTGCATATACGGGCATGTTGCATATACGGGCATGTTACATATACGGGCATGTTACATATACGGGCATGTTACATATACGGGCTGGTTACAACATGAGATTGGACGTGTTCCCGTTCATCCCTCGTTTTCCCTATATGATGAAGGCAAGAATATTTCCAAATAGCATAGATATATATACCTTCGTGTTTCAGGGAGTGAATATAGTATGTTAGCATGAAACTCGATCAGTGATGTCGGCTTGAGAACTAAGCCAGCTATAGTGCTTCAAAAGACACTATTTAAAAATAAAGACTATATATCATCGATATATCCGATGATAATTAATAGTTTTTCGGCGCATTATTTGTTAGTTTAACGACATTGTCTGGTCAAGGATCTCATGGAACAATTTAATTTAACCCACCGTTACCATTTTAACACTTTCAAAATTGGTGCAAGTCATAATAATTCAATAATTCATAGCAAGTTCATAAGCGCAGATACATGTTCGCCCAAGTGTACCTATTTTTAACTCATATTTTTTGCACCGCCCTTGAAATCCCTGTTGGAACGTTTCTCTAATTCGTTAGTACAGTTTTTTTTTGAAACTTCACATAAGTGTGCTTATTTCTATCTTTAATAGTTTATTTCTAGTTTTAAATCTATCCGTTTTTAAATCGTAACATCACGTTACCACCCCCTGCATCGTGGATTGAAAGATGTGAATGTTTCCAAAAAAATCGTTACAGAAATATTGTGAATGAGGATGCCAACATTATTATAAATTATACCTGCGGCATCGTTTCCCAACATTATACATTAAACCATCATATATTTGCCCCTAGTACCGCTAACACTTTTAGTACTACCTTCCAATTTTATTTGTGATTGCCGATACTTTGTCTGGCGAAAGTGATCCATCTGTGCACATATGGCTTCTGCCAAAAGAAAAGTAGAAATTGGTTAAACTGAAAGAGTCATTCTCCTATTAAACTGGAAGTCTTTCGCAGAGAATAATGGACTAACCTCAGAGTGTAAAAAATTCTCAAGTTATCAACACAAGCTGACATCCAGGAATTGTTGGAATCAGAATCATTTTGCTCTTGCGGTGCTAATAAAAGATAGAACAACTCAGTGGTTTGTCCACTGGGAGACTTTTTAGTGCGAAGCTACTTTTTCTGTAGTTGATGCAGACAATGTAAAAAGTCGTTTCGCGCGAAAAAAGTCGCCAAGTAGAAAACGGGTTGCGATTAGCGAGCACTTGTATTTAACTAAAAACATCGCATAGCCGGCTACAAGTGCTTAATATGCTTATGATTATGCTCTCGTGTGAACCAGGCTTTACGTTTAGCAATGCGAGTTGGTTCTTGCGAGTAGTGGAATGAGGCTTTTTAAAGCAACACTTTCTGTTTTTATAAGCCAGGACTATATTATAAATAAATACAACAAATCATGGTGACGCTGCGTTATAATTTAAATTTTCTTATAAGTAAACGCATGGTTTTGAGGGAGATTAGTGATTAAATGGCGAAGCCCGAGGGTCTTTTACTAAACCTCCCAGGGTTGAGGAGACATTTAATCACTAATATCCGTCAAAGCCATGCGTTTAGTTTGTAATTACATGGTCATCGAGGAAATAAACAAGACCGACAATGGAGGCTTTTGTTTTGTGAAATCTCTTTATCGAATTGGTTCAGTGAATCTGTGTATAAATTTGGTTTGCAAACACACGTTAGTATTTTTTAGACAATGTCCGCTTTTTGTCTGTGAGCGATAAAGAAGTTGCTGATCCCCCACCCCGGGACAAGCCTGAAACAATACAAAAACATAAGTTTTAACATCAAACAAATGTATAATTAGACAAATTTTAACATCAAATGTAAATTTAATTTAACCAGTGGCTCATTTCTGTCGCTACTTTTTTGCGCTAACGTCGATTTTCAGCAACTTTTTTCGTCGCCATTTTGAATACGAATACTTTACTTTAGTTACCAGACTTCCAAGGGCGGGGACCCTTTCCCCACCCTATACCCCTGGGCAAAAAATAATAAAACAATTCCCCACCCCCGGGATTTGATTTTCTGCATTGTCCAGGGGGGGGGGGGTGTGGTTACAGGAAGAATTGATCCATGCATATCCAGAGTAAAATAATAGTAATACTGGGAACTTGAGTCTCCTTCGCTCTAGAAAAAACTAGTTAATTACTGAAATTGATTAGGTAAATTGTTCAAATATATAATACTCATGCACAACAAAAAATCAAATGTATACTTGGTCTTGTATGCCAGTTCCTCGATCACCGTCTCTGATAAGGGCACTACAGGTGCCAAAATGTACATGAGACAATACAGAAGTTATAAATAATATTAATTGCACGCCTAGTACTGAGCAGCGAGGAAAATGGACAATTTACAATACAAGAAACCCTGGAATAAACTAGCTTCACCCAGGGCCGTACTCAGAACATTTTACGAGGGGGTGTAAGCTCACTTCAATCGACGACGCACTAGCTTGTACCGACTATCGATACATCCTATCGATCGAAGCTTGTCTTCAGTGGCAGATTCAGGGTTGTTCGAAAGAGGCCAGGAATTGTTTTCAATTTTACAAAGTGCAGAAGTGCTTTTCCAGCGATTTCTGATAAGAATTTTTGCAAAATTAGGTCACAATGCCGTTGCTAAAAATACACGATATCAAAGGGGCATATATAAACTCAGAAGTAGTACAGAACCAATATATACACTTTAGCCTTTAGGCATCTGAAAACATCCATCGTTTTATCTTAGAACCCATGTTAAAATATGAGTGCAGCAAACTGGCTATTACAATGAAAATTGGATAAGCTACCAAACAAATCGGTAATATAATATTGCGTTTATCATCCCGATTTCTTAAAACATTTGTTTGCGGAATTTTAAAGCTGGGCGCGCGCCGTTGGGTGCCTACTATTAACGTTAATAACGCACTCTCAATACGAAATGAAAACTTGATGACATTTTAATAAATTTATGTCTTTGGCGTTCTCTCGTTGATTACATTTACATATAAACAAAACAATTAATATCAACATTAGATTTGCGAGTCTTAAATTTGGTAGTTTTAAATTAATTTAAAGTGCTAAAAGTTAATGATTCTACTTGTCCGTGTTAAAATATAAAATACATCTATACGTCTATAAAAATATAATTTCTGCCGACTGAAACTCGTATCAAGATTTTTTTGGGGGTGTCGCACCAACCCCCACCCCTCCTTAGCTCCGGGCCTGGTTTCACCAAAACATTGACTGTATGATGCATACCTGGTGATTTCTCTACCAGTTCTATGTTTTTCCTACTGGCCTCTATACACTGCAAAGCCTTTTTCCAACTTGTTAATAAACCTGAAACTGGCATATAAACACAATGTAAACTGAAGCTCTTTCAATGTAAACTGTTGGTGATGATGTTTAATGTGATGATTTTTTATGTACATAGTATTGTACACAGTATATACTCTGTGTCAAACTATCATCATGTGATGAGCTGTTTTATGTCAACTCAATTACTGAAAATCTCTCTGCGCATATGCAGTATCAATTTAGCTAGGAATTAAATGTAACAGTAATGTATGAAGATTGGCATGTTTTGTGACACTTGTTATTAACCTAAATTATCTTTGCAGTTACGTCCATAATAGAGTAAAAAATTGTCCTTCTCAAGCATTGAGCCAAACTGTCAACATTCATATACAAGGCTAATTCATTCTATATAATTCATGCTATATATATTATAAACATTACCTGGCTGCAGGCAGCTTTGTGTCCATATATATGAAATGCAGGTACAGCTAACGTCACCTTTGAAAGTAAACTCGTTTGCCCGGAAGCCTGAAAGATGACAGGCATACATGTACGCATATAAGTATATAAGGTACTACACTGAAGTAACCGGCTAAAAATGTACACAATGTTGTTGGAAAGGAAAATCATTTCAGCAGTTTTACCTGATCCGACACCAGTGAAATATAAATCCTCGACACACAAAATCACCTATTTTCGCATAACATATACGGACATAGTCCATACTCGACGTATATTTCAGCTAGAATTGCCTTTTGCACCCTTATACACTGCATCTCTTTTTTCAAAGTAAGTATCCTTCTCAACGCTACTGTATATATGTACTAAATGTTATCAAAAATATTCTGATGCATTTTCACACAAAAATCAATAGTTGCAACTTGCAAGCACTTTTGGATGTGGTGGTCGCGAAACCGAAACGTAAAACTGCACATATGTCTGTCAGAGTTACTACTTTAACAACATGTACTGTTAATATTCTAATTACTTGGACATGCCAATTGTATTAGTTACCTGCAAGTGCTTGGCGAGTAAACATCCAATATCATACATCACTTTAACATCGTAATTCCTCACAAGACTTTTTTCAATCAAATCTTTCAGCATCCAAACATAATAAGCTATCCTAAATACCACAACACAAAATATTAACCACAACACAAAATATTAGCGACAACAGCAAACAATTGCACCTGTAAGGCGTACCGTACATGCAACTTGTACATGATAATTAAACACTGTTAAATATTTGTTTACCTTTCACCATGCTTCAAACTGAGAAATTGTTTTGGAAAGCCATGTCTGCATGCTCTGCCAAAAACAGCAGTCTCATGAAGTGCTTTAAATTGTGTTTTTGATCTTAAGATGTCATCGGCCTTGAAATCATTGCAATCCTAGAAAGATAAAACAAAATACTGAACAAAATGACACATTTTTAAATACAACACGTAATTTTGCATGTAATATTTGAACAACGACAGCGAGTGTTTCACCGGGATATCCAAACACGAGAAAACAATGTATGAAAACACGAGCGCGTAGCGCGAGTGTTTTTGTTAATTGTTTGCGAGTGTTTGGATATCCCGGTGGGACACGAGCTGGTTGCATGGTTATGGTTACATGGTTACATGTACCGTATTAATGACTCATATAAAAAAGGGTGCAGTCAATATATTCCCAACTGATACTGCAGGCCCGTAGTGAGCTGTTAAGGACAGGGGGGCCAAGCACCGTAGTCACGAGAACCCGCTATGGGGGTTCGGGGGCATGCGCCCTGGGAAAATTTTGAAATACAGTCTCTGAAATGCTATTTCCTGCGTTTTGAGATGATATATCAAATATTGGGATTTCCCCTGATAATTATTATCAAGTCAACTATGTCATTTGTTGCACTATCTTTGTCGCCGTGTAACTTACTGGTTATTATGCACATATTCATATACCTATCAAGTTTTACCCGAGTCTTGTCCCAATCCACACCCGCGGATCTCAACTGTGAAATTTTGTATGTGTCGCAATTGTTGTCTAATCCAAATATGAACGAATATTCTCATTTTCATATCTCCCGTCGCTCAACCTCTGCCAAGCCTCTCTCCTCAGATAGCAAATTAATCCGTGGACTTCATATTGCCATGAACTTCTCCATTTCTATAATTCTAATATCTCTATCTAATGACATTTCAACCAATCCTGGTCCTGACTGCAGCATTTCAACATCACCACCTATTGTGCGAGGACTAATCAACCCCAGAGCCCCTTCTTCATTTAATGTTTTGTATCAGAACGTCAGAAGGCAAACTATCTTAACTCTAGAACTAATTGCGTCGTGAATAAGCTATCCTGTCTACATGACGTTGTTTATGGCAACAGTATAGATGTGATTGCTTTGGTGGAGACTTGACTCTCTAGTCATGTGCGTGATGATGAAATCTTACCTGTTGGGTACAAGCTAATTCGTAGAGATCGTCAAACAGGTAAATGGGGAGGTGGTGTTCTGCTTGCCGTGAGAGATACAGTCAAAACTGAACCTTCTGATTTCGTTTCCGACTCATTAGAACTTGCATCTGTTGTCATTAACTCCTCGTCCAGTAAAGTACTTGTTGCTGTCTGTTACCGTCCACCTGACTCCACCATTGATTTTATTCATGAACTATCCCGATTTTTAAAATTTGTTCGAGATTCACAATTCAGAGATGTCGTTCTAATTGGTGATTTTAACTACCCTAACATCCAATGGTCTAATGGTTCAGGTTTCTCTACCTTAAGTTCAGAATCTAGTTTCATTGATATTGTCACGGAGTTTAGTTACCTACAATTGATCGACTCGCCTACCCGCGGTAACAATCTTATCGACCTGGTTTTAACTACAAACGAACATTTGACCAACAACTTCGAAGTTACTGATGATGAATCCATCTCTCTGCACTCTGATCACAAAGCAATATTTTTCGACTTAAAACTCCATCAACAACCTAAACAATCTTCCGAACGTATAGTATATGATTACTCTAAGGGAGATTTCGTTGGCCTCATTAACTGTCTCAGGATCACTCCACTAGTAGATATAGTCCTCAAAGAAAGTCACGACGTAAATCTTGCCTGGTCAAAGTGGAAAAACGCTTTCCTTGCCGCTGTAGACTATTTCATTCCTAAAACAAAGCTCAAGCGTTCATTTACCCCTCCGTATATCACCAAGGACTTACTCCACGCCATCAAAATGAAAGAGTCACCAAGGAGAAAGGCTAAGGCTAAGAACTCACCTCAACTTTGGGAGAAATTCCGCAGAACTCGGCAACACGTCAAGTGTTGGATGAATTCCAAGAAGAGAGAATATCTCTCTGGACTGTCCGTAAATGTGTTCAATGATCCTAAATCATTTTGGAGATTCTTTAAGAGTAAATCCTCAAAATCCTCTATCCCTGACGTGATTAAATTGAATGTCAGAAAGTTTTTTCTGCGGAGGAAAAAGCGGATGACTTTAACCAATATTTGCGTCAGTCTTTATCTCCGACTCCGACACAAGTTCTTCACCTCTTATCTCTCCTTCTAACTCAACATCTAACTCTCTTGACTCATTAACTATATCTGAATCCGACATTCAGTCATTGTTGTTCAATTTGTCACCCTCTACTGGTCCTGACGGTATACCAGCTTATATTCTAAAGCGATGTTCTGAAGTAATCGCCCCGTCTTTGACTGCTCTCTTTGAGCTATCTCTTCAGCAGGGTGTTTTCCCTTCTGAATGGAAATCTGCAAATGTCGTGCCCATACCCAAGAAAGGCGACGCTCATGGGCCACAAACTACAGACCAGTTTCATTACTATCCCAAGTCTCCAAAGTTCTAGAACGTCTAATTTTCAATCAGGTTTATTCTTTTGTTAAGAACTCTTTGCATGACCTTCAACACGGCTTTCGTTGCCATAGGTCATGTGTTACTCAACTTTTGAATGTGCTTCACGACCTTGTTCATACTCTTGATTCTGGTAAGGAAATTGACATGGTTTATCATGACTTTGCTAAAGCGTTTGACTCCACTTCTTAACTGGTTTGCCGATTACCTTCGTGATCGCAAACAGTGTGTTGTCGTTGAAGGAGTTTCCTCATCCTTTCTTAGTGTTACCTCTGGTGTGCCACAAGGTAGTGTAATAGGTCCTCTCCTATTCATACTTTATGTGAACGACCTTCCGGAGGTAACCAAGAATAGTACTGTTGTGCTTTTTGCTGATGACAGCAAATGTTATCGTGCTATACAATCACCAGATGATCGAGATCTCCTCCAGCTTGACCTGGACGCTATGTCCAACTGGTCGCTGTCCTGGCAATTGAAATTTAATGTCTCAAAGACGCTTTTACTCAGGATATCCCGCAAACGCAACCCTCCAACTCATTCCTACTTTCTTAACAACGAACCAGTCAAGAGCATAACTAGCCAAGTAGACTTGGGTGTGGTTATCAGCAATGACCTAAAGTGGTCCCCACACATAGCCAGCTGCACTGCAAAATCCAATCATATGCATGGTAGTGAGATCTGGGCACCTCAAGGATCGTCACGCGATCTTGCGATCCTCGAGGGTGTTCAAAGACGTGCTAGCAAATTCATCCTTCAGGATTATGAGTTGTCATGTCCTGAACGTCTTAAGAAGCTTAATTTACTTCCGATATCCTACTGGCTTGAACTAAAGGATCTCGTTTTCTTTTTTAAATGTAAACAAGGCCTCTTCGACATCTCCTCTTTCGTCACTTTTTCTTCTCAAAGCACGTCTCGCACCCGTTCAAATAAGGACAACTTGCTTCAAGTCAACCATTGCACGACGTCTCTCTATAGGAACTCTTTTTTCAACCGAATTTTCCTTCTATGGAACAATCTCTCTCCCACCATTCATAATAGTTCATCCGTTTCCTCCTTCAAACACAGACTAACTGTTTACTACTCTTCTCTACTACACTCATCTTTCGATGTTAACAGAATGCGCACTTGGAAAACCTTCTGTTCTAAGTGCTGCTCTTTCAACTTAAGCTGTTGTTCCTAATTCGTCATGTCTTCTGTAAACTGTATATTTGTTCTGGTCTTTATTTTATGTATGTTATGTTTGTTTTCATTAAGGTCGGTCTTCACATGGGACTACTCATGTCCTGTTGACCTTACCTTCAACCATATATTTAGTTATTCAAAGTTTTTTTCTCTAATTTAATAGTTTTAATTCTTTCGCATTTATATATGGTTGTAAAGTTAATAAAAAAAATAAAAAATAAAAATTAAAGAATTCTGAAGGTTATGAAACGTCATTTTAAACAGTCAAAAGAGAACATAATTATTGAAATATTTGAATACATCCAATGTTCTTATTAAGTAAGACAATGTAAGCTAACAGTAACCATCGTGATGTTTTAGGTAAAACATCGTAAACCATCGTGATAGTTTAGGTAAGCAACGAGACCATGAGGGGAGTGACTAGCAATGAGTGAAATAATTTTAATTAAACAATTCATAGATCAAGTAATTAATAAACAAAATCAAAAGGATTAAAGTACAGTATACAATTTGTCGAACTTGTTAAAGTCCTCAGGCTCAGCTCATACTCGTGTTTGGCAAGCGGAAATACTCTGAAATTTTTTCTCTATTCCTTATCATTCTGAGCGAATTTCAGGGGGGCCATGGCCCCCCTGCCCCACCTAAAATACGGGCCTGTACTGTAATTATTTTTACAATTCTAAGCCAATTTCTATCAAAATTTAACATACAGCAATAAGCTAACCTTCTGTGATGTTGGCTGTGTAGGATAGGCCTCAACAAATTTATCCACATCTTCTTGTGAGTAAAAATGTGGTTTCCATGCAAAGGTTCTCGGACACTTGATCCAGCTGTTTTCTTACGGGGAAGCCCAAAGGATTCAATCAGAACACCATCTTCCTAAAGTATATATATAAAGTATTTATATGTAGTAAAACAATATTTCAAAGATATTGAATGTCTTTGAAATATGTTTTACTACAATAAATAATCAATATAAATTCCTATAAAGCTTAATTTTAATTAAATTTCATCAATTCATATACCAAAACCAAATCCTATGCGTTTTGTAAGTAAAAAAAGTTTACAAGACGACTTTTCTAAAATAAAATTATGATTACACAAAAAGTAATGTATAATATATTAACTCTTTCTCATCCATTGGATCAATAAAGACCCCAATGACTTTATTATTTTACTCTGGCTAATGCCAGACAATTATACTCATCAATGGGAATGGTCACAGATGAGAAAGAGTTAAAGTACTAACTAAAAAAGTATTTGTTCACAGAAGAATATAATTACTGTACTGTACCTGTATATCATAATGACAACTAGCATTCATGACCTGTATAAGTGCAGTATAAAATAGTTTAAGGTGTCCTAACACAGTACACACACTTTACCTATATTCTTCAAAACAGTCAATGATTAAGGGATATAGGACTTTTTTCTAAAAAATCAAAAGAATGATTAATAAGAAATACATGTAACAAAACAAACATTGATTAACCAAGATAGTTTCTTAAGCCTTTATGATGCCAGTAAACTGGCATTAGCCAGAGTAAAATGGTAAAGGCACTCTTGCACATGAAAGGGTTAAGTATAACAATTTACAGAACTGGCTGTAAGAGAACAAAAATGTTCATATTTTAATCTGTTGCATTCTGGTGGAGATTTAATGATCAGCATTGTTTTGATTTTGCTGCTAGTTTTGTATCTCTGATACCTGTAATATACATTGGCTTATTTCATTTGAAATAAATGGTCCTTAATACAGTTAGACACTTTAACCAAAACAACTTACAATGACATATTTTGGCAGTTTGTTGTCCAATGCTTTGCAGAAATCATTAACTGAAACTTGGCATTCCAGAAGCAAAGCTTCCATCCAAGAGATCAAATGACAATGCAAAAGTTGGATGTTTTGAACGATTATGGCCAATAATCGTAGTCTTGCCAATGAAATAGGAAAAGCCTCACAAGGACAAGAGACAACACCAAGTTGATGTCTAAGACCTACATGTATTGACAATATATGCAATAAAATAATTTATTTCTTTCATTCAAATTATAAAACAAGCAGGAGCCGATCTATATGATCTATCATATTTAACTTTGACATATTGACAAAATATCTTTGCAGACTTTTCACTCTATCTATGTATACTACAACTCTCATTTATCAGAACATCTTTAAAAGCAGGTGTACAATATTACTGTATATCCATGCTTACAGTATATGTGTATGTGTGGGAACAAAATTTTAAAGCTTGTCAGATACACATACTTTTTTATGCTACACTGCACTATAATACCGTAATATTTACTACTTATTGACCTCGCTTGTTCAGTCTGTACTAGTGAAATATTGGACAGACGTTTTTATAGTACGGACCGAGCCGAGAAAATGGAGGTCCGATATTTCACTAGTACAGACTGAACAAGCGAGGTCAATAAGTAGTTTATTATATGACCAAAAATCTTGAGAACGTTCATAATAAACCGGTGACAAATAATGTGTAAAAATATGTATTTTATTATTTTGAAACATGCATCAAACATGCAACTTTTATAAACAACAACCCCATTTATCTGGCTTTTTAAACCTATATTTGACTTCCTATAAGAAATTTAACTGGATTCCCTTTTTTAATTGGTTGAACAATAAAAAGAACTTTGTGTTCGCATGCATCGTTTTCGCATACATGTGTACAAGCGGGAATTTTATTAGAGATGAGCCGATTACGAAAATAGCCGATTATTTGGAGGCCGATTAATCAAAATAATTGGCCGATTAATCGGTATATGCCGATTCAACACGATCTCTTCCTTAAATTAACTATTATCCTTAATTTACAAATCGCTCTAATTAATTTAGCGGCGATCATGAGAGTCGCGCATGCGTATGTTAGTCAATTACTATCCCACAAGCTTGCCAAGTAGGAGAGTGGATGGGTCGGGGGCTAGGGATGGAGAAAATTTTGCCGGGGCGGTTAGGTTAGAAAACCCATTAGTGGGGGTTAGGATCTTGGTTGTGTTGTGTTGGGTTCTAACATTATCCTTAATTCAGAGCGATTTGTAAATTAAGGATAATAGTTAATTTAAGGAAGAGACCGGGTGGCCGATTAGCGATATGTTTCCGGTTACCAGTCTCCGCGCAATGTTTTATGGGATTGCTAGGGACGAACAACATTTTCGAAATATAACAGAAAAGGCTCGTGGTGATCATTGTGCAAGTTTTGGTTGTTTAAACGATCTGAATATACCCCGAAAAAGCAATAGCGCTGCACACAAATGACGTCAAGATTCATGTTGTCCATATTTGCCATCAATTCTTGCTTTCAAACGACAGAAAAATGGTCATGTGGAATCCTTGAGAATCAATTTCGGTTTATTTGGCTGGCTTTTGGTTTTATAAATAGCAACTATGTGCTACACTATCACAGAAGAATTGCACGAAAAAACAAGAGAAGTCGTTGTAATAACAATTGTTATGTTATTAGTTTATTAAACAGCAAACACAATTCTAACACCCACATTACAAAATCATTAAACTGATCAATACTCAAAGTTCAATTTTGACAAATTGAAATACAAAAACAAAATATTGTTGCGGCTGCCTTTTGAAGTGATGTTGCTTGACCCAATGATCTTATTGAAGTAGGGATCATAGGTCTCGATGAGGTCCAGCACTGCGACTATTTTTCTGTGTGGAGATGCTCTCCATCGTGACTACCTCAATCGAAGATCCTGTGAGAACACGGTGCTTGCAAACAATTTTTAACGTAACACTTGTTATAGATTATGTGGCAGCATGTCACACAAAAAATCATCCAGTCTGACAAAAATTGACATGTACATGTATGCGGATTAAAAATCGTTACCTTTATGATTGGGACGAGCTGGACTGTTGGATTTCATTGGGAAATAAAGACTATTGTGTTCATGCTTATGAATTTACGGACTCGCGGCGTGTAGTTTGCGAAAAGTTAATGCACCGATTATTTTAAATTGACCGATTAATCAGCTTTGCCGATTAGTTTCCGATTAATCGGCTTACCTCTAAATTTTATAAACATACAAAATTTCCGCTATTAGCTAGCTGTCCGGAACAGGAAGTTCCAGGCCGTTCAGGAACCAATCAACTTGCAGGATTTCACGTTCCGTACCACTAATACTATAATACTATATAGTGGGGTAAATTGTTTTATTCCTTGCAAGTACTTATATTTGACTTAATCAGAACCCTTTGTGCAAGGGTCATACATTCACTTATTTAAAGTACTGTAGGTCCTTGTAACATTTATAATATTTTTATAAGGAGTAGGTACTCCTTTTTTTAGTAATACTTTTATATGTATGCTGTATGTTCCTCGTGCATTAGGCTTACCCCAGCAAAAAAGGAAATAGAAATATTTGATACAGTATTTGATATAAAAAATATCATTAACAATGAATATTGTTAAAGGTGCCGTCCAGTCCGTTCTGCACATGTCCACGTTTCTGTTTACATCGTTTGTTTACATTGCGTTATATAAACATTGAATATGAAGTATTGCGGATTTTTTTCACACGCTTGAGCTTTTCCGCATAAAAAGCGTGTTATAAGATGCTGTTTGGTGTCTAAATGTGGATAATATATCAAACTACCACTTGTGCCTTCGCCACATTTAACGAATACTCGCTTTCGAACTGTCGCAAATTTTGTTAACATGTGGGGTCCCCAATGTTTGAAATATCATACATGCCCAGAACGGACTGGACTGCACCTTTAAAATTATGAAACATTAGGGGAGCAGTGTACTCAAATCAGACATTTTGAGCAAAAGCCCTTTGTCAGAGAGTTAATAGAACTCTATATACTCTTCTTAGCCATTAACTCTTTGAGAAAGAACTATATATACTGTATATACTGACCTTCCACTGTTCAACAACATGGAATACACAAACATTGCTGTGCAAAGATGTCACACACGTTTCGCAGAAATAATTCCCAATTCTACATTTAAGGCAACGGTAAGTTGCACTAGCAGCGTCACAACTAGCGCATAACTGTCGATCTGGAATACATTCCGATTCAATCACAACCGTTAGTAGCTGTGCTCTGATGATTTCCCAGTTTCTTGCTGAGCTTTGTTGTCGTTTGGCATAGTTTGTGCTGGTGGATTTTTGTGGATTTTCTTCTTTCCCACGTCACTTACAAACAGATCGCTTTCATCAAAATCAAATAAAGCTGAAGTGCTACTAATACTATGAACTGGAATTACTGGATTGATGTCGTCTTGAATACCTTCTATCGAGCTTGGAATTGCCAATTCCACTCTTCGTCTCACAGGAGAAGACGACGAATCAATAAACGAAATAAGATCTAAACCAGGTAGGTTGCGTTTGATATTTCGACGCATAACTAAATCCAGCCATTTTGAATGCGCTATTAAGTAGGCAGACTGGCACTGGCATCTGAGATTGGCCGAAATTGGTAATCTGCCCAGGATAAATACTACGTGCGGCCAACCAATCTCATAGTTATTATACTGGATAGATTCTGGCGAAACGGGTGTACCTAAACGCCTGCTTCGCAGGTAGTTAGGAATCAAACTCTCCCAGGTTTTCAAATATAAATATTAAAAAGTTGGGATAAGTTTTTGTATTAGGAATACAGCAGAGAGAAACTAATATGGCCTAATTGTTTCTTTCGCAGGCAGCAATTATTAGCATCAGAAATAAAAGTTAGCTCATGTTACTAGACGCTAGTTGACAAGCTCCAGCTTTGGATTGCACTATACATGTAGATACAGACCATTACAGAAACAATCAAATCTTTTGTAAATATTCCTTTATGCATTGTTTGAAAATATAGCTAACATTCGGCTCACAAAACTACAGAGCATCAACAAAACAAAAAAACATTGCGATATTTGTTAATTACATGGAGATATATATATTTTATTGGAATAAAAATTATCTTTGCACCTCAAAGCGCACTCATGCATTTTAAACGTAGATTCTATAACGGATTGCAAACGCAATGAGACCAAGGCAAAATATATCCTGATGTAAACACTGAAAAATATTTCTTGAATTAACCTTGTATGAATATTGCGTACTGTATTATTTTATTGGGGAGTTATAACGTTCCTTTTATACGCTCCATTATAAAAATCTCTTATTCTCACTTTAGACAGTTTGCCACGCTAAAGAAGACCAACTAGTCCAATATATCTCTAAGTGTTTCATCTGTGGAACAGGAAACTACTTTACTGAACGTCTGAATGCTATTCAAGAGCAGTTGTTTGCTGGTGGATTGTTTTGATAAGCTTGAGCGGTTCATTTGCGTTAAACCCCTCTGGTTTCGTAGAAATGATACTTTGGTTCTTTTGATTATTATTGCTGGACACACATTGACAACAGAATATTGTAATTTCTGAAGTGTTATATCCTGAATAAATATTTACTCTATGGCATGAAATGGACTTCACGAACAGGTAATATAAAATGATGTGAATTTGTCATGAGTGCATCAAGTTGAGAAGAGATAAGGAGCAAAACTACAAATCATTACTGGTACGTATTTTTTCTCATTTTATAACGCTAGAAAATTCACACTGGTTAATATCATAGCTAAGTTGGTGAGTATAAGAGAGAATGGATTATCCGCTGAAACGTCGAGTTGGTAGTTTCTGTGGGACATATATTTAAAAATGTAAACTGCATCATGCATGTGTTATACACAGAAGACATATTCTAGTATACGTATATGAGCAACCTTACTAGTTAATGGCGAATGTAGCTACATGCAGATAAATGACATTGTATCCCCGAACTAAAGACGATTTGTCGTGACATTCAGTGAGTTACTGTATCTTTCCTGAATTAAATTTTCGAAATAAAAAACCGCTTCGAAGGAAAGTTAGACCTCTTTCTGCAGATTTTAACACCATTTTATTGGAAACGTTTTTCACTAAACAAGAAATTCGGGATGTAAATATAAGATAGACATATCGATTATTGCTATATATGACCCAGAGCAATAATCGAAGCTTGTCTAACCAAATTGCCATTAGCAATTTTCCTAACCAGTAGCATAACAGAAATCTACAAATGAAAATGGATTATGTTTTTTCTACAGATATACTTCTGATTATGGTTTTGAAATTTAACATATGTCTGGTGCTGTTGGTTTTGATTCCAGCAGTGGTGCTGGGATGCAGGAACAGTCTGAGAAAAAAGTATGAAAAGTTATTCTTGCATAAGTTCTCATATCTGTCTGCAAAGCCATGAATGTGTTTTGGATTGCTTAAACTGAGTAATAATATTGCAATAACATATTCTGAAATTATTAGAATTATTAGAATTATTTACTAAATATATTTAAAGGTGATAACAATTGCCAAGATGTTGGTATCAAGAGTGGAGACCACTGCCATCAAGGAACTGTTTTTTGCAATTATGATTGCGGTGCATCCCCATTGAAATGCTGCTGGTATGAAATAAATTTAGTTTATAACATACTGAATTTCTAGATATTTTTGCGGACGAGGGTTGAGTTCCTATGAAAATGGGTACTGAATGATCGTTATTCTCTTTTCATTCTAATACAAAAAATACACAGCTGTCACCTGTGGACGAAATGCGTGGGAAAAGAGAAGCGTTTCTTTACCTGAATGCTAGTTTTGGTGGACATCAGTACACAATTATCACGGGCATAGTTCCATCCACAGATCCTCTGAGAGCTGTCAGAATATTTTTACATATGTCGTAAAATGTGCAGGAATATTTTCTTTATTGAAAGTAAAATTTGTAGCATTGGAATTATTGAGAAAGTAAAAGAACAATTGGCAAATGAGTGTGTAAAACAAAGCGATATGACAACAAGTATAAGGCGCAGTTCAGTTTACGAGTGGATAAATTCAGGAAAAACGCACACAGGTAGAACAACCTTTATAGCACCTGAAATTAGAATTTCTATAGCTATGCCATTCCTTACCATCATTGTTATGGTCTTTTGCTTGGGCACATTTTATTTGGGGTACAATTGAGAGCGAATGCTTCAATTGATTTGTATTTAATAGTCTGTACTTAACCGAACATACTATAGAGACACCGCTTTACTAACAATTCTTAGCTGTGACTTGTAATTAAAATTAGTACAAATTGCGAATAATATTCTGAAAATATTCGTAATAAAGACATCAAGAAAGGTGAATAAACACAGAAAGGTTTCTTTAATATGTAATGTGCAATTTTAGAAATAGGTAAGAAATTTCAGAAATGTGATTACAGAAATAGCTGAGAATAAAATTATGATGTTATACCTTAGCAATTATTGTTTTATTATTGTTTTATTCTCTTTTTTTCAGCCCAGAATGATCTTCAAACGCTTAACGAAACTTACAGTAGCACGATTGTTTTTTCAATGTTAGCAATGAAATAATAAAACATCAAAATGTTTGTTAATATTGTTCCATAACGTATCTTTACTATTGTTTCTGAAAGGAATTCCTGCCCCTTTAGTTAATTTCTGGGGTTAACGTACGTTTTGGTGGTAATTATTGCTCTCTCTTGTCGGGTAAATTTTCAGTGTGCCAGCCACTGACCTCTATACTGGACAGCTGGATCCATTACCAATCACTTATAAAGGCAGTGTCGTAAAAAACGATGGCGTCAGCTGGTGTCCATTATCTCATGGAGCGACTACTGGTCATTGGATTGTTGGCATACCAACGACCAATCATATTTGTTTTATATGATAACTATATGGCGTCAGGCTGTCAGCTGGAGTCCTTTTTTTCCGTGTCATGATACAGCCAAATTCTTCTACAAAAACGAAACTCGGCAAAAAACCTTACAACAAACTGTAGCAGATTTATTTATGACTGGAAAACTTACCACTAAATTCTAAAAGCATTCAACATTAGCTGTTGTCAACACTCGGAGGACGTATGAAATTATTTTCGGTTATGACATTAAATCTCGTCTATCCTCAGGTGAGATATAAAGTGCGAACTTGTTGCTTTTGTTATATGAAGGTTGTCGATCTATAGAAAACTTTTGCATAAAAGAGAATGCGGAACAGATATTAGATACGTGTTTACTGTTGTTTTTTTAAAGTAAACCGACCGAAGAGCGGTCAAGAGTGGCTGAAGCACGATTTAAAGCATCACCCACTATAAACATTAAAACACTAATTACAGTATATCAGGAATTGCAAATTTCAAACTCGTTTATTTTGTATTGATAATATCAAATGTCGTCTGGTAAAAAAAGATTGCTTTAAAAACCACCTAAAAGCATAAAACGAGAAAAATACTGTATACTGTATTTGTATTAAATTTTTCAAAGTAAAAAACATTTGCCGCCAAAGAATTGGCCAACAGAGTGTTGTAAATACAGGTCAGTAGTTGCTAAGATGAGAAAATAGACTCCAGCTGACGCCATCGTTTTTACGACACTTTTTTACGAGACCCAGCAGTCCAGTTATATATAGAGGTCAGCGTTGCGAGCTCTTGTCTTAGATAAGATTCCAAGATGGCGGAATAATGGTGGATTTATCAAATTACGACTTTAACACGATCATTTCTAATCGATATATATTAAAAGGAAATTGTTATCAAATACTTTCTCATACAATAATTTATATAGTTACCCTCGCCCGCTTACTGTTTGAAACTTTTATAGCGTACGGTAGTTGCTAATTTACTACTGTAATACAGGACTGTAGTTCTTTTACTTGAATTAGGTAATCGCCCATTTATTTGCAAAACTGAAAAGATTTGCAGTGGACAATATCTCGGACACCTTTGTGTTGTTTGAATTTAATTCTTTCATATTGTCTCACACTATTGATGATTGATGAGTCCCGGACAGGAATCGAACCTGTAACCTTCTGATTGTTGGTGACTCTAACCATTGAGCCATCAAGACTCATATCGAGAGAGGTTACAATGATGAACTGGTTCGATTGATATATGTACTGCCTATGCGGCAGTTACTATTACTGTATCAGTGATGCTTGGATGGATATGTTAATTACTTGGAGTAATGCTTGGGTGAATATATACCCTGATCATGCGGTTCCATCCTACCGATATTTTATTGATCTGCTTTTCAGTTAACTGCCAGCTCTGAACTGAGTAGGTTAGTTTAGATCTGACTAGGCAGGTGAGAAAGCTAATGCGCGCCTGTAAATTGATGCGCTGATCTTGTAAAATACGTTTGTAATTGTTATAGGTGCCGTACGCCGCACCTATTTGCGTATTGAGGAAGTATTCTTGATCACTTGTGTGAATGTTATGGCCCAAATATCGAAACTTGTCGACTTGCTCTATCGGCTCTTCGTCGATCGTGAAGTCGTATTTTCTGTCATCGCCCCACTCCAGGAACTTTGTTTTTTCTGCAGAGATTACGAGTTCATATTCTTTGAAGACTTCTACGATGGTAGGCATGTATTCTTGGAGGCGGTTCTAGTTATCATCCAGGAGAATAAGCTTGTCAGCATAGAGAATCTTGAATAGGTGACTGGTACCAGAACATTTACCGGTACCGCGAAGGTGGTGAGGGGAGGCTTCAGATCGGAGGCTTCAGATCGAAATCATGGATTCGTCGTTCTGTTACCGAGAGCACGAAATCGAAGAACATGCAAAATAATGAGGGACTTTCTTCCGAACCTTGGTGCACTCCACTTGCGATTGGGAAGTCTATGGAGCCGTCACGCATGTTTGTCTGTGTGGTTTTGCCGAAAGATTTCAACTATCGTCGAGGCCTGCAATTGCCTTTCTAGGATTTTCATCAGTAGAGTCCTGTTGACATGGTCAAAGGTGCCACGTACATCCAGGAAGAGCGCATATCCCTTTTTCTTACATTTCTTCAGATTGTCAAGAGAGCAAATCGCATCTGTACATCCTGAATTAGTTCTGAAGCCGAATTGACATTTGCTTAATAAACTATGATAACGTATCCTGATCCGTTGAACCGCCAATTTTATCATTTTCCCCAATCCAGGCATAGTCGATATTGGTCTATATTTTTTTGCGAGGTAAGGGTCAAGTTTCTTGTACCCAGCTAGCACACAACGTAATCACAACGTTCGTAAAAGGTTGTGGTTTGGTTAGGTCGGACCTAACGTTCTGACAACTTTCGCACAACATTGTTTTCCTTACACGTAGTTATATTAAATTACATAGGTGTCAAAAACCATGAAAGAACGTTGTAGCAACGTTGGGATCTAACGTACGGCACGAACGTTCATATAACGTCTCCTGGACGTTGGGTATTATATTACACAAAGGTGTCGTAAACCATGAAAGAACGTTCTAGCAACGTTGGAATCTAACGTGCGGCAAAAACGTTCGTATAACGTCTCCTCAACGTTAGGTTATCAGTAACAAAAATGTTTGTACAGATTAAATATCCTTTTAGTATAACTGCTTGAATTTGAATGTTGAAATTATTTGATAGCAAACACTGTTGTTTGAGAAACGTTCGAATTCCGTAGGTTACTCAAAAACGTTCTGATAACGTTCACAGTACGTTGTGTCTGGCATGTCACAAATTCTGCGTGGCCGGAAATGCTTGGCTCTGTGTTGTCACAAACGTATTATTGAGTCAGAAGCCGAAGGGTGATACACGTTTCAATTACAAGTTCGTCGATTCTTTGGTCTTCAATGCTTTATCCATCCGTGGTTATTCAAAGCCTATAATCCTTTGTAAGGTAAGTAAATGTCTAATCAGTGAAATATTTTGATCAGAGAACGCCGTTTCCTTATTTTTGTTGTTCTGCAATGGTAATTCTCATCTTAAATTACTAAACATTAAAACGGTTGACTGTAACGGTTGACGCAATGACGATCGATCAGCTTATTTTCAAAATAATTTGTGAATGTTCACGGTAACGCGTGAGAATAGGAATGATAGGAAATAGCTATGAATGTATTTAAATCATACAAACTGTCTCTTATAGAATCGTCAAGCTACTAGTATGAATTATGTGGCGGAAGATGACGTCTGAGAGCATTTCACTAATATATAATAAGTTAATTGTTGTTAATAAGAAACAATAAAAAGCATTTGTGTGTTCAGGACTTTCGGTGTGAGATTTTGTCTTATAATGTTAGGTTTTTCCAAGTATGCTTTACAATTGTTGCACATATGGTCAGAAAATATATCTGAAGATCTCACGTGGCGACACATGGAAAACCTATGAATTGAAAATCTTTCATCATGAAAGTATCTTCGTTATAGAAGCGCAATTTCTTAGCGATTTTTGTTTAGCGATTGTTTTTTAGCGATTCGATTTCTTAGCAATCACGGCCAAGCGGTGAACGTAAATAATATATATTACATTCACCGCTTGGCCATGATTGCTAAGAAATCGAATCGCTAAGAATCGTTAAGTCTTAAGAAAGAATCGCTAAGAAATTGCGCGTGTATAACGAAGATACTTTCATGATGAAAGATTTTCAATTCATAGGTTTTCCTTCATTGTAAAAAGTTGTGTGAATGTTGTGTGAACGTTATCAGCGAACGTTATGACGACGTATAGCGGAGTCGACAAAAAAACGTTGTGCGAACGTTCGAAATAACGTTTTCCGGACGTAAGCGCAACGTTCTCACAACGTTCTCACAACGTTGATTTGAGGCCATATTCCACAGAATTGATACTAATTTTTGTATCAAGCTACCAGTGAGGTTGATGAACATCCGTATTTCATTTGCTCGTTATAGATTCCGTCATCGGCCATGGCGGAATTGCTTCATTATAGCCTCAATCGCATCAGCATCTGGTGATTTTTCGTTAATGGCTGGCAGGTCTTGGTGTCTTACGGGGCTAGAGAGAGGCAGGAGTGATGTGTCAGCTAATTCCTTGGAGTTTTCAGAGTTCTATCTTCGAAGTGTTTCGATAAGTGGTCTACAAATTTCTTCTTGGTGCACTTAATTTCCTTTTTAGTCGCTTTTAGGGGTCCATTCAAGTCCTCACATCTTCGAAAGAAGGCCTCCATTCTGCTAGTCTAGTAGTGTTCATTTAGTTCCGCAGCCTGCTTTGAATAGAACGTGTTTTTCAGTTTCCAGGAGTTTGTCGCGCTCTTTCAGTAGCGCTCTTCTCTCTACTTTACATTCGGTATGTCGAATTTTTTCGTGTAGTTTCTCAAATTCGGGTGTGACCCATTCATGTCGCGCAGCTCTGCGTCCCTTCTCTGGTATTGCTATTGAGGAGGCTGATAAGATGTTTGCAAGATTTTGTTGCAGAGTTGTGCTGGATCGTCTATTGAAACAGTGTCCTTACAGCGATTCTCTAGCTCATTCACGTACTTTTTACTTCTACATCATCTGTTAGTCTTCGTATATCAAGTATCGGTTCACCAGTTGCTTTTCGACGTTTTTGCAAGATCTTTCGATACCAGCTCGTTGGCAATTTGCCATTGAAGAGTACGAGCCTGTGATCGCTGCTCATTGGCGGTCTGTAGCTTCGACAGTTGTGTGTGTGTAAATTTGAACGTGAATGGGTCAAGAAGCACATAGTCTAGTCGTAGAGTATATTTGAGGTTGGATTCGAACGTGTAACGGTGGCATGATTTTTTGGTCTGAAAGTGCGTATTGGCGATGTAGAGGCGTTGTTCATTCGCAAGGCGAAGCAATTGTTGTCTGTTGTAGCTCGTACGTGACGACTTCTGATGACATGAAGTGCTGTTGTTGCAGCCTAACCAGGGGCTTGCAGTCTTGTCAGTGAACTCATCGACTATGGTAGCATTGAAATAACCACATACTACATGTCTGAGCTTCTTCTTATCGAGGCTGCCTAAGTGCTTCCCAAGAGTGCCCCAAAACTGTGATTTGGAGTCTTCGCTGTATGACTCGTCAGGGCAGTAGCAGGAAACAATTTGAAAAAAGTATCCACAATACGACATTTTACAGCTTAGAATTCTGCCATGAATAATTTCTGTTTTCTCTAATAGTTCGAGTTTACGAGACAAAAGGATGCCAATGCCTGCATTCGCCTTCTTTATAAAGCCACTGGTAGGTGTAAGTGTTGGAATCCACTTCGTTTAGTTTCTTGGATGCAGATGAAAAGATTGTTCAATTTCTCGCATTGTAATGCTAGGTCGACCAATTTTAGATCATCCTTTCGAGATCTAGTGTTGAGGCTTCCACCATTAAAATCGAGAGTTCGTTTCTTTGCGCTAGAACTTTGGAAAGCGGCTGTCTTGGGAGAAACAACAGGAACAGGTAACAGACGAGAGATATTAGTCAAGTTCGTAAAATTTACATGTCTTTGTAGAGGACAATGTATGATGTTGGGAGAATGAGGTTATAGAAATCTTTCGTTTGCCAATTCGTCTGCCTCTAAACCGCAATAAGCCATTAAGTTTTAACTTGGAGAATAGCCGAGTGCGGTCTTGTGGATGTATGGTAGTAGCATGACAGCGAACATACAAATGTTCATATGACAAAGGACAATATAATTCAACTGACTTTTTAAACAAGATTGGAAATTCGACACCTATTGATGTACATTGAGTCAGCCTGGACTAATATCCATCATTGATCATGCAAAAGCAAGATTGAAAACATCGTTTGACACATGTAAACAACTAACAAGATCTGGAAAATATCGATTGTTTCTTAGTACAAGTTAACAACTATTCACAAGATTGAAATTATCGAACGTCTTTCTTATCAGACAGAGATCAAGTCAAGAAACTAAAAAAGTAAAAACAACAATCTTCGTGAAGATAAATGACTTCAATCTGAATCGGAATCTTCAAGGATTGACAAGTGCCTTCTCTTTGTCGGCGGCTTCTCACTCACCTTTGCTATACCATATTTCCGAACCTGGTCGCCGTTTATGGTTCACTGCCAGAAAGAATGGTGACTCCGGGAGTTTTGCTGCTTCTGGTACAAATTTACTGGACAACGATGGTTATTGATAGCTTGTGCAGTTGGATAAAAACGCTCTTTGGTGACCATCGCCGTGTCTTGTTTTAGAGCCTCGCTCAGTCCTCCAAACAACAACTTCGTTGCCAGTTTCTGGATCGATATCCAAGCCCTCGCTCAGCCCTCCAAACAACAACTTCGTTGCCAGTTTCTGGTTCGATATCCAAGCCAATATCTTCCCACTTCAGTTTTCTAGACTCGTCTCGAGCACTGGAACCAAAATGAAGCGACAATGCCCACCAAACGGTTCTTTGCAGTGCCTCTGGCTCGTGGTCTCCGAACAGGCCTTTTCAAAAAGCATATCTTCTTCAGCTTCGGTTAATGCTCTGGCTGCTTGCGGCCGATTTCCTTTCGCAAACTTCTCAACTAATTGCCACTTTCTAGCGACAAGGACTTCTCTAGACTAGGCAAACTCTTGGTCCTTAAAAATGTTCAAGGAAGAGTTGATGTTATTGAGATATCATTGAAGACTGCGATGGAAAGAGGTTATTGTCATATATTTACTTATTTCTTTTATGTTACACAGGGCCTCATCGAAAAACACTCCGGTGACATGGGCTCCCTGTCAAAATATTATTATTATTATTAAGAGACATGGGCTGGGCTTTCGGTATGATACTTTTCATTGTCACTATCCATCTTATTTTGTTTTTAGTAGCAGTCTATTGTCTCAAAAGGTAGTAAAAAGCGAAATATAAAAAAAAACTTTTTTGTTTTTAAATTCGCAGCGGTCCGGTATCGGGGTCCGTATCGTAGGATACCGGACCGCAAAAAATAAAGTATCATACATTTCTCGTCAATCATCTTTTTGTTGCGCGAATGCGTTGCTGGAGCTCCTGCAGCCTCAACCTCACACACAACTATATCCTCTGTAGGTTCCTTTGGAGTTGTGTTGTGCCAGTGTGAACACACAACCAAGGTTCCAAATTCTTCTTCCCACAGGATTTTGATAGCTGCACTCCTTTTGACAAGAAACAAACGCGAACATCACTTAAAAACACATTATGCTAATTAATGATTTTCATTTTTTAACAAAAATTATTATAAATTCAGCTTTTAATTTACATTCTGTATAACTAGCCATTATGAACAATCAGAAACAAGTCCAAAACAGCAACTGTACTAGTACAGTATCTCTCTAGCCTGTAGTATAAACGATTTCTGAGAAAATAAGCAAAATATAAATTATTCCATGTAGTGTATTACTCCATATTTCCACAGTAAGTTAATACCATTGAATCTTCAGCCATACTGCATATTATACATATGACAACACCACAATTAATGCACTAGCACATCCTGTTTTTAATTGACAAAAATTCAATCAGACAAGTTGTGAAATTGATTGGACACTTGTGTTTCCTGTCAAACAATGTTCGATGTTCAACGGTTAAACTGAACCTTGGAGTCATCCAACCATGGTGCTTTTGTTATGGACCGCTTTTTGGTGTCGTCGCTCATTGAAAAAAACAGTGGTATAGCTAGGATCACAATTTTGGGGGAGCAACAGAATTTGGGGGTGCAGTTTTTTAATAGATTAGAATTCAATTATTTTATGGTGTAAAGTCGTGGTTTTCGCTGCGACCAATGTATGAGGGTATGGGGGCATCTCCCCCAGAAAATATTGAATTTTGGAAGCCCTGTGGCATTTCCCATATTTCTGAAAGCAATTTTACCGAAAAATTACCTGCACTTGAAACAAAAATTGAATACAATTTATAACAAGATTTGTATATACCTGGAGTCCTGGACCAACTTGTTAAAGTCTGACAACAAGATAAATAACCATGGACACAATATTTGCACATTCAATACAGTAGAGCCTTTGGTCATTTTGACAGGCATCAAGGATGCTGATGCTGGAAGCATAATTCTGCGCAGTTTAAACTTCATGCGAGTGTGTGACTGAACACTGATTCCACTGGTAAGCCTATCAGCATCACGATTAGCAACAGAAACACACTTCAAATTTCGAAGATGCAAAAGTTCTTACTTGAATTTAGCATCAGACATTCAGGGGACTCTGCCCCCCAACTACACATTTGGCCCTCCCACCCCGTAGAACCCCCCTTGGCTACGCCACTGGAAAAAAAGCGCTGTCGCCATTGTGATTTTGTTACTACGTTTGTGAGTGGTAGCTACTATGCATAATAGACACTTCTGTACACGGTTATTTAACAAAAACTATGTTTATATATAGTAAAGCAAAAAAGGTGGTGCAAAAATACTGACGTTTTGAGCCGTGCCTTTCAGAGTAAAAATTACAAAGTGCTCTGCTCAAAACGTCATTGATTTCGTTGCTAAAAATCTCGGAAAGTTGACCATCATTTCACTTTTCCAAAACCCTTACATTTATATATGCACTTTAAGGCACACAAGTGTTAAAGCAAAATAAGTCTTCTTTATTCACGCAAATAAACCGCACTATCCATTCAATATCTAGTTCCAAATGCACTCGGATAAGGGAGTTTCAGAAGCATGTCTTCAGACTGATGGCTTTCGGTATCTGGACGTAGAGGAGTGCATAGAGATCATACATAAAACTAGAGATAAACATTTTTGGGAATTTGGGCAAATTGGTCCAGGCCTTTTTATGTAATTCGAGAATCTTGCAGATCCAAATTCGTAATTGCTTACAATTTTAGCATTTATTTTTGACTATTTGTCTATTTCGTGATTAAGCCTGTTGTTCTATTTTACTTGACCGTTTGCTGCTAAGTATTGGTACTCCAGCAAACTTGACCAAAAGCGAACGCCGAATAGTATCTGTTGGAATGCCATCTCCAAAAACTGCAGTCTCCTTGTTCCAATTGACATACAAAATTATTATTTTTATTTAGCTGCGCCTGATAAAACATACACAATACAAACAAAATAATACATAAACACAAAATACAGGAGGCGGGGACACCACAACAGTTTACACCAATTACTGTGGGCCCGTAAGTTAAAGTTAGTGAGAAGTTACAGTGAAAAAATTACATAAACTAGTGACAGCACGAAAAGCATATGAAGGGCAGATTGAATGCTTCGCGTTGAATGCGCTCTATCCTTCTGATTACTCAACTGACTGCGGGGACCAGACTTGGGTACCATAGGCCAGTGCTGGACGCACAATTGCCAGGTTAAGGGTGTGGTGGATCTTTGATCTCTGAGGCAGATCTGTGCAGAAAGCCAACCAACTTATTAGCCTAGGTCCTTCTCCTCCAATGTAACTTCCAGAGTCTTGTTTTTAATCACGTAAGGGTATTCGACATGGTTCACTTTCCTGGTGATTCGCTGGCACTTGCACTTGTCTTGATTAAAGACAAGTCCTGAAGTAGTTGACCAGTTGTCTAGACTACTATGTTGCGGTAATGGTTGTCAATCTGTTGAACATGCTCACCTATAAGGTGCTACATTGGCAGGCAAGCCAAAGGAACATGTCCTATTTGATTTAGGACACGATTTGGGTGCAGATACGATAAACCTTGGAAAATTCCCTTTGAGGATGGAAGACGTTTGCTGATTTGTTCGGCTGCTTCTAGGAGCAGGGAATGGCATCTGCTATAGACTTCTTGGACCCTTCGGACAGTATGCTCGTCGTTGTTTTGATTTCGAATTAATGCAGCTGCTTCATACATGAATTTTTCCCCATAGTCAACTTTATCAGTTGGCAAGGCAATACCAGACGAATTGTAAAATCGACCTCTTTCGTCAATATCAGTTGTCTGAAGAAATGCCAATACTCTCTCAGATACCATGGGCGACAAAAAGTGTAAGTAGAGGTTGTTGATCGGATCTCGGAGCATATCTGCAATGACTCTTGCCTTATACCAAACACTTGCTTCTCCTTCACTTTCGGCCAGTCTTTCATAAGTCTTCAATACCTCCCCAATTTACAAGAATATTGAAAATGATTTTTCCCCTCGTTTGACTTAACTTCTGGAAAGGAAGAGGTAATGCTGAACCCCTCGAAAGTCTCAAAAAGTTCCTTGTAGGCTTCACGACGAATGATACTATTGGAAAACCACTTCGGTATTTTACTTAGCATGAACCCAAGGTTTGAAGGCATTTTCTCGAATGCATGTTTGATGCAGAGAGGCAAGGAATGACAGATACACTTGATCAATAGCCGCTTTCATTCTCGACCATGCAGAGTTATGTTCCCCGACCATAGCAGATGCCCCATCACTTGCATATCCAATACAATCAGTTATTTTCAGGCCTGAACGTTCCAGGCAGCTTTTCAGAGCTTCAAACAAAGCTTCACCAGTAGCTTTCACGACTGGTATTAAACTCAGAAACGAGGTTACGATTTTCTTCTCCGACTTGTGTAATAGCGAATGACCATGCAAAAATGTTTACCACAGGAAATGTCTGTCGATTCATCAATAATGCAGTACTTCTGACTAGCCATATCCTTAAATATCCTTAAAGAGCAGGAGCAATCACCTCTTTGATGAGGCTGCTACACTTGGTTTGGTGTAACTTCAATTTCTCCAGCTTACTACCTTTTCCATGCTGAACCATGATTTCACCCAGATGGTTAACTGCCATAATCGAACTGTGACATAATGGCAACAGCAAGCTGAAGCTCCATCTCCTTCACAAGTTCATCTTGCTTAATGGCGGCGCAAGAGATATCTTTGTGTGTTGCAAGATATTCGACAATCTAGGATGATTTTTGTTCGGCACAGTGAACAATAGGCATCTTCCGATGCATCTGTCACCTTTTGAAGCCAAGGATGTTTCGTTTGCCATTCCGACTTGAATTTCCGCGCCGTATCGTAGTGGCTTTTCCACTTGTTTCCTCAACCATTTTTAGAAGGCTTGCTTAAGCTCATGTGACAAGCTGAGTCAAAGAAAGTAAAATGTAAACGTTTTGAAACTTTGAAGTTTGAATCAAATGAAAAAACCTTTTATAGTTTTCAGCAGATCAAAATTCTTGATTTGTGATTGGTCGAAAAAATAGTCGGACTTCTGCGAAGACAGTAGCGTGAATCAGTGGGCGGGAATGACTGTTTCTAAATTTAGCAGTAGCAGATTCTTCTGAATTCTGATTGGTTGACAGTGATCCGCCCTATCGCGAAGCTTTTCATTCAATATTAATGGTGCAGTACATTGTCATAGAGCTCAGATTGGACAATTGTCCATAGTTACTCCATACTTTTGAAAAAAAGCCAAAAAATAGGAATAAGCCAAACAGAATTTTTGGAAGCCAAATTGGCAACCCTGATATGAAATATATAAATTGGTTACCAATTGGGGGTTACTGAAATTAAGATTGGATGCCCCCTCTAGTTTTAATTATGATCTCTATGGAGGAGTGGGCTGAAATTTAAGAAGGGAAATATGATCTGGGGACACTTTTTGGAGGATATACTGTATTTACCGGGACACCGAGATAAAATTGGCAAAGGCCGTGTTCTGTTTGGACAGCGATCCCAGTGATCGAAAACGCAAATCGAAGTTGAAATATCGACGTCAATGCGACGTCGAAATTGCAACGTCAGAATGACGTCGAAAAAGTTATCGAAAACGCAAATGACACTTGTTGAAATATCGACGTCGAATCGAAGAATAAAGACAACAAAAAATTGCAATGTCAGAATGAAGTCCAAAAAGTGGTCGAAACGCAAATCGATAACGTCGCTATGACGTCCATATATGCGATATAAATAACAGATTTCTCGAATGGATTTACTTTATATACACATGGAATAAGCACTACCACAGACATCTTTCTTAAAGTAATTTATTATTCGCAAAACGATCGAATCATACAGTCTATAACCATTGAAAATATAATTCTATATGGAAGAATGTATGTTTAAGTGACTCTGTCCCAGGCACCTCGTCAACTAAAACTTATCTACTAGTCTAAAATGGACTCGGAACTTTTTAATTTTCATACAGCATCATCCCATGTGGAACCTTGCAATAGTCGGTTTCAGGTGAAGCCCAAGGAACCTTGTCTTCTCCCACCTTGTGCTGCAACGCTGGCCAATGCTCGAGTTCTTGTCGAACGTGTCGTTTTCGGCACACCTGTGACTTTGTTGGCCGGTTCGCATCACAGTTCCTATATCACAGTTATCGGTACCATAAAGGCCGTTTTTTACTTGTTTGTTTTTTCATTACTTCCCCACCTAAAGGACATTGTTGTCCCATTGTTGGGGCATTCATGTGTGCAGGATATAATTTATCCTTTGTTTAATTGTGTATTCTAATTAAACTGTGTACTCACTATGGAGTTTCTTGTTTCATTGTTGTATGTATGTTATTTTCGCGTTGTGTGCGATTCGCTTCGACTATTCGCTTCGTTTACTCGATTTCGTGCGACTGTTTTCCGCTCGCTTCGTCTATTCGCTTCGACGGTTCGCTATCGTACGGATTCTTGTCTGGCCATCGACTATTATGTATGATCGTATTGACTATATGTATGATCCTAGCTAGTATATTTTAAACAATTGTCTCTTTCTATAAATTAAGTATTGGTATTTTTTAACACTGTAAATTGGATATGTAATTTATCAAATGAAATAAAAACATCTGGCGCTCGCGTCATCTATATATTGCTTGCATCCGCATCGACTCTTCGCCAATGACTTCGCCAATGGCATCGACTATTCGTCGCTCGCATCGATCGACTATTCGTCGCTCGCATCGATCGATTATTCGCCGCTCGCATCGAATAAAGAATATAGCTCTCCCACGATTAAGCTCTTCTTGGATGAAATCTTCAAAGAGGAAGTAATACTTGGCATGATATAAAGCAGAATCAAACCAGGCACCAAGCTCTTGGTTGTGGGATTTGCTGGCATGGTGATGCTTTCTCCTGGCTTAAGAGCCATTTTAAGAAATTGCATGAACTGGCTTTTCTTTCCACTTGGCACAAAGAAAAGATTTCTAAAGCATTTCCCAAACTCAGTTACCTCTGTGAATTCCTTTTTGAAATCTGAAGCCACAAAATTCACAATATGGCATGTGATGTGGACACACATAGGAAACAAGCAGGAAAAGGTGTCACAAAAAGCCTTTTTCATGAACGCGACATTGTCTGAATTAAAAACATGGACATCGTCATACTCTATGCCATATTCATGAACAGTTTTCACCATTGCCTGTGACACTGTTCTGTTGTTGGTTGCAGTTAAGAACTGTGAATCAAGAAGATATTCTATGGAATTACCATTTGGGGAAAGCTCGTCAAAATCAATAATTACTACCATGACATCAAGAACATACCTATAAATATAGTCTAATAATGTGGAATTATAATATGGTGTGCTAGTAAATAAATAATAAAACATTACAGGTAATAATCAATCAGCTAACATTGATCTGATCAATTAAATCCTACAGATACAGTAAACAATTCACTAGTTATCGCATAAAAACTGCAATAAGTGTATCTGGTAGAGAAATTTATGATTTCAATGAGGGTGATATATTGATAATGCTTTTAGGTTATTAAAAATGCTGTCGTGGTAACAAATTTAAATATAGCTTTCAGAATCTTAACGTTGGAGTAGAAAAACTAATAACAGAGTCAGATGGATCTTATTATCTATATGACTATATTAACTCTTTCCCTACGGGCGCAGTTAAAATGGGTCATTGATGACCCGCAAAGTCGTCAATCGAAAAACACGGCACACAGTAACGCAAGATTAAAAATTGAAATTCGACAAGCGCCAGGAACATGAAATCCACGCACACGCCAAGTTTGATTTGATTTCATAAACAACTCTGCGATTGGTGGCATTTTGATAAGATCGCCTTTTCTGGAAAAATGTAAATTTTTCAAACTGATTTATGATAATTAATGCTAATTTATATTAACATAATGTGTTTTGTTCGGGAAATTTAAAAGAACAAGTAAAAGCCGGTTTATTGGGCTTCCAGAAAATGTATAGCTTTCGCAACAGTTATGGTTATTTCAAGAGATATCAATAGAACAACGTGGTCGTTCAATTTTTGATGTTTTTCAGCCGTAGGGAAAGAGTTAAAGCTCCATCAATAATAACTCCCCTTCACTGGTGTATTATCAATATTTACACGAGTCTTTCAAGTTAGTAATTTGTTATGTTAGAAAAGATCACAAATATAAATACATACCTCCCTTCATCATCACTCAGTTCATCCATGATCAATGCCACCCGTTTATTCTTAATCAAATCTTTCAACTTCGCCTTTTCTCCTGGTACACATCAAATAGGTAGTAATCGCACAGTTGAGAACATTTTGGGATCGCTCATCCATTGGTAACTTGAGATTGCAGAAATTTTCGCATCACAGGATTGTTAGACTTGTGTGAAGGAATGCTCGAAGCCGTGCACACTTTGATCCATTTCTGACAAATCTTAACCTTTTCAATTTGTATAGATGTTCTACAATTTAAAACCGTTCTTATGGTTTGTTGCTTGCTACTTTGGTTTTTTCTAACGTTCTGCTTGTGTATGGCTTAATCCAAATGTCTGTCTGACACAGACTTGCGAACATGATCAATTACAACATTACAAGATGAACACAACAACAAGCCATCATCTGCGTGAAAGGTACCTTCTGGATATATCCTTTCCCTGTCGTTAGCAGTAATATTCACTGGAATGTGCAATCTTATCAGATGCCATCGAAGAAACCGCGGTGGGTGTCTTGATGACAAATTTTACTATTCGGACAATATAGCACGAAATCATCTTTTTATTTACATATTCGGCGGTGTTTCTTTTCCAAATTTACATATATACACGATTGTCATTGTTATGCCGACGTCCGACACAAAATCTTCGTATTACAACGTATTACAGCTTGTCATTTTGGTGTATGTGATTGAGTCATTTGTGCAAAACCGTAAATAATGCCTTGTTTATAGAATTTTTACGAATTAAAGCGGATTATGCGAAATCGTACTATCGCATCCTGTCAGAAGCCCTGTCAAGGTATGCGACTGATATGTAAGCTTCCTAATTGTGCAAGCAAGCTAGCACAGGTTTCAGTATTTTGGTGAATAAGCGAGGAGCACGACAGCCCGTTTTGGAGACACGTGAATTCGTATAGGTTAAAATTTCCGGTCTTCATATTTAATTGGGATGGGATAGTTAGGCATCTTTCATATCAATCGAGGCCATAAAGCAGTTCTCTTGGTAATAACTTTTGTGATTATGTTGATAGAATCCATCTTAAAATATGGTAAGTTACGGACTCATTAAATTCTTCGAGCAATTCTAGAATACCCGTCAACTTTTGAAACCGCATTTAAAGGCAGAAATAGAAACCAGGTTGCTCTAAAATCTCTTTAAATATAATGTCGAAGGTTTATATTGTGTACTTGTTGATAGTTATCAAATTAAATGGGGTTTTAAAATAGAACGAAGCAATTGTATATGATGAACTTTCCATAATTTGACCCTTTTACTAACTGTCACAGATGCAAATAGCGAAAGTGGACGATTTAGCGAAATTCTTTAAGGTTAATTATAAGTCTGACATCCTTTTTGGGTATATACTTCATGGTAACACTAGACCGGATTTCCATCTGTTTTTATACCCCTAACCCCTAACCCCAACCGTAACCCAAATCCTAACCCTAATCCTAACCCTACCCCTAACCCCAACCGTAACTCTAATCCTAACCATAACCCTAACAATAACCGTAAAATACGGTGGGAGACTATATGTATTGTTACCATGAAGTATATCCCCCTTTTTGGGGTGCAAGAATATACTGGACACAAACTGTCCATCTGTATATTTAACTCTTCTTATTACTCCTTTCTGTGGCAATCTATGTATTTCCTGTTGTATAAGAGGATATTCGTGCATCTTAAATTTTTGGACAGGTATATTGTGTTGTATTGGAGTATTATTGTACTCAATGCTTGTACCCAAAAATTAGACAAGATAGTGTTGTCATTGGTAAGCTCTTCCCAATTTATCAATTGGGCTGCAACCTTCTCTGTCTTAAATGTTGGCAGGACGCTAGTAGATAATTTAATAGCATGGGTATAGTAGTTTCAAATTTACTTACTTCCACGGTGTGCACATGGGACACGAAATTCGGCAGCGAACGGCGTCGGCAATATGGGGGCGAGTTGACTCGCCGCACTGGGTGGGGGTGTAAATGATTGTCATGCAAATGAGATTATTTTAAGGATAGTTTTGGGCTTAGTTTTAGCATTTTCCTACCAAAAGAATCTTCGTAATTTTATCTTCAAAATACTACCAAATATATATGATTTGTGTAGTATTTGACAGGCCAATTGAACTTCACAATTGGTGCATTATTTGGCTCTTTCTCCTTATTCGTCCTCAGTTTTCCTTAGCCTTCCTTAGCCTTCCTCCGCTTTCCTTAGCCTTCCTCATTCTTACTCAGTCTTATTTATACTCCATTCTGACCATGTATAAAGAACTTTGTAGTTAAACTGAATTTACATATAACCAGGACAACAGATTAGGAAGCGGGCATCTCGTTTCATGTATCATACACATGACGAAACGGAAAATTTAAGCATGCTTAAATTTGCTTAAATCTATAAGCTAACTTTAAGCAAACTTTAAGTCCGACTTAAACTTGGTTTAAATCTCTTCAATAGTGTTTAAATTTAGTAAACATATACCCAGCTAACACATAACGTTGTCACAACGTTGCGACAACGTTATCTAGTTAATATATGTTGCATCATGTTGCATTTGAACGTGCTGACTTACGAAATATTCACCGAACGTTGTACCAACGTCGTCTGAAAACTAGGTCAGACCTAACCTACTACAAGCTTTCAGCAATGTTGTTTGAACGTCACAATGTAACGTTGCATCCAGAGGTTAAAATAACGTCGTTGGAAGGTTTTTTAACGTCGAAATATAACGTTGCATCCAGAGGTTAAAATAACGTTGTTGCAACGTTTTTAACGGTGCTATATAGAGGATATTACACGGTGGCTTGAAGATATGAATTTTATCTTTGAGTGGTGAAAACAATATTTTACGAATGGGCGTAGTGAATGAGTAAAATATTGTTTTCCCAAGAAGATAAAATTCATATCTTCAAGCCACCTTGTAATTTTCATTTTACTATATAGATTCAATGCAAAAGGTGGGAAAAGTTTAATCACGTGATCGATATCTTCACTAGTGAGGATATGGAAAATATGTCACATATTTCTTAGTAAAACACTGCCATCTATATAATAAAACGTTATATACAGACGAAAGTTCGCCGGCATTTCAACTGCATGCAAATATAAAACGGCATGCAATATATATAGCGTTTTAAGAGGTATTCAACAAGAAGATGTTGTTTTATCATATTGTAAGGTTCTAAACAACAAAGCGTGTATTATATATGTGACACTCAAATCCTTTTCAAGCGGTAGTCCGATTGAAGAAGGCAGTAATAAACTGCGCATAAACGTTTATAAAGGATAACATTTCTAAAGAAACCTCAAAACCCTATGTAAACACCACAGGAATAATGACTAGTACTACCTTTAATACTTAGTTCAGCTTTAAAATTAACTACATTTGTGAAGATCAAACACTGATATCTAGAATCAATCGACTATACGTGCAGGTTCTGTTGGGATATACTTCATGGTAACAATACATATAGTCTCCCACCGTATTTTACGGTTATTGTTAGGGTTATCGTTAGGATTAGAGTTAGGGTTAGGGTTAGAGTTAGGATTTGGGTTACGGTTGGGGTTAGGGGTATAAAAAACAGATGGAAACCCGGTCTAGTGTTACCATGAAGTATATACCGTTCTGTTGGGCTTGGGTACCAGCCTTCCCAGATGTCCTAGCGCGTTCATTTTAACTCGTCTTCTTGCGTTTCTGAATACAAGAGCAGGGAATTTTAACTATGTTATTCCTTTCAAATCTATCGGTTAC
Organism: Chrysogorgia sp. JL179-B06; assembly: GCA_035772405.1. Lineage (NCBI taxonomy): Eukaryota > Metazoa > Cnidaria > Anthozoa > Scleralcyonacea > Chrysogorgiidae > Chrysogorgia > Chrysogorgia sp. JL179-B06. The sequence continues at coordinate 4,216,836 of JAYKKM010000209.1, read as the reverse complement.
ATCTGTCTCCTCGGTGCATCATCGATTTTAAAGTAAGTAATAGTTTTGTCCTTTTACTTGATGTTGCCTTGCTATCGTTATTTTCCTGATAGCCTATGATTGTTGCGATGATATTGAGTGCAATATAGCAATGCAAATACACAATATGGGCTTCGTTCCTGTATTTTCAAATATATGAGGCCAAATTGTGTGCAGTCTCAGATGGCCACATTTTCGCACATCCCAACTTCAGAACTGACCAATTTTCCCTTGGGGTGTTGGTATTCGTGTAAATTATAACACTGAAGATTACATGGAATTCTCAACTGATAGTGAATAGACCGCCATTTTGAAGTTATCGCGATATGATTTTGGGAGATAACGATCGGCTTTCACTCGTAAGTTGACATTAAAATAATCGGGTGGCAGTCGTTCATCTTCGTTCCATTTTTCTGTGTTTTGATTGCCTCCGAAGGCATTCTTTTGTTAACTTACATTACATTACATTACATTACACCACATTACACCACTCGCACGACAGCAATGTATCTACTAGCACATGCGCAGTAGATACAAAAAGGGTGGTGTACTGCCGATATGAAAAACCAAAGTATAACGTTTTGAGTGTTGGACCATATATGTACTATAAAATTACTTTTGCTATATATTACCATTTTCTATTTCAATTGAAAAATAAGTATGACAACATGTGCAAGCAATAGAATATTTTAATGTTAATATTATTTTAATTGGAAGAAATGGAACGGGAAGAGACTGCTGTTCATCTTGATCTTTTCATTCTTGTTGAGCAATTTTCGGGTTCTTGTTTGGATTGGCTGGTTGGTAGTAAGAACTTAAATTGTCATTAAGTCCTTTTCGTTGTGGGATTTTTTTCCGGTCGTCACATTGGTCTTTTCTGTTGTATTCCCTGCAATATTGATTTAAGAGTTTGCAAATATTTTTAAAAAAATACGAATACATGAAAACAGCGTGTACAACTAGTAACGGCGTTTGTCCTACCAATGCTTTGTTTTAAGAAAACCATGGATATAGTTTAATACCAACGTATAAAACACACCGTATTAAAAAGTTTACTTCCACTGTTTCCAAAATATTTCATTTGAATTACATGCAAACTTAGGCATATTTCTTTCGAGAGACTTACCATTAACATCTCCGTCTTCACCTCCATCTCCATCTTCTTTATTTTCGCATATATTATATTTATAAAAATATTGCATTTACGATTTCATATACATAATGTCAGTTATACCTGTCCGTTTATAACTACAGGAAGTAGGTGCCTTGCCTTTTTGTGTGAAACTAGAACAAATTTCATCAACAGGTTGCCTATGTTGGATCGTAGTAAATGACTCTTTTCAACAATACGATTTTGCAACCCTGGTAACAACCTACGTTTTAAACAATTTAATCACGTATATAGTGAGGTTATGGTTATTTCGTAATTGTTTATTTTTTGTGCATACCTACCTAAACTGCCAGGTTTTTCTTGGGTTTCATCAATCCGTAGACATCGAGGGGCAAAATCAGAAGCATCTTTAACTGCCAAGAGAATATATCGAATCTGGTCACATATAATAGTCTTCATTTTAAGGTACAAGTTATTCGTGGTTTTTATCTGAAATGAAATACCATATATATTAATAAAGATAATAATTAATTAGGAAAAATATCTTAATACTATATTTTAAGTAAATTAAGGTGGCTCCCTACGGTTTTTTGAAAAGGAAAAAACAGATTGCGAAGTAGATATATTCTAGAAAAGAATGAAATTAAAGTTATTCATTAATAACTTTCAGGGTATCATGTACTGTCAATAGATAAAGTGTTACATCTGTTCATAGCAACAGATTCAACATTAACCATTGACAATATTTGATGCCTGAAAGTTAGTCTATTCGGTTTACCACTGTCCAGAGCTTCCACCAAATGTTTTGCCACTGCTGTCCTGCAGATATGCACACCACCATGTTGGATACTGTGGCATCTAACTTTTATATTTTTTGTGCAACCAATATTGTTCAAGGTAACGTAATTTTTGTATGCTTCGCCAATTGCCAGAGGTGCTCCAAGGAATTTGAGCGCCGATGGCAGATGAAAACCCAAGACATCGCCACACGCATTTTCTCACACTAAACTGTCGGTTGAAAAACATCTTTCCCTGTAAATATATTTGTAGTTAATACATGTATGTTATCATTCTTATAAGCAATTGCTTATTTCTATAATATTTATTTTTATTGCTAAGTAAATTAAGACATGAATGTCCATATTTGGACAAATGAATTTTAATTGCTGTAGAAACTACCTATTCTGCATGACAAGTTCGATAAAGGCGCACCTTAAATCATTGGATTTGACAGGAACTGCTTTGATTGTTTTACACGCATTAACCTCGTAAAATAGACACCTTGTCTGGAATTTCTGTCACTTTTCTAACGAAGTTATTAGTGAGCTCCTCTATAACAACGTTTTTCAAGACTGGAACAGCTTGATCGTTGTCGTGTGCATCTTTTTTATTATTCTCCACAAGTTCGTTATGGTGTGGAAGCGCTACAGTAGTCATCCACTGCCTCAACATGGGAAACAGTTCTGCCTTAAGTCTGAAAAAACAAGCAACTTTTAAGAAATAGCTATATAATTTGCAGAGTAAAAGCAATCGCTCAGACTGTGGTACTCTGGTGTTTTTTAACGTTTAATTTGGCGCTAGAAAGATTTACTGCATTACTTTCTCTACACTTGTACAGCGGGTATGCATATGTCATATCCCTGCCTTTTAACTGAAGTGAACCTCTTCACTCTCTAATCTTATTTAAAATCAATGTAATGTTTGACACTTCTTAACCATATAGTATTAATTTTGCACGCATGCATTGCATGTATGTCAATGAAATATGCAAATTTGAAAGGCTAACAGAATGCATTACCTTTGTTGTGCTATATAAAACCAATGCATAATTGCATTGTGCTCTCATGTCTAAACCATCCACTTCCTCTATTGCATTCAGAACTTCACTGAACACTTCGTTATCCCGACTATTTGAAAAGTTCTGCTGCAGTTCTAGGATGACATCAACACTTTTCATGACTGTCACCATCACTGCCTTCATCTCGGTTTGCAAAGCCAAGCTTTTATTCAAGGCGTGCTTACCCTGGGCTAAGTTTTTTAAATGGGATTACCACGATCCTAGAAAAAACCCTAAATACAAAAACAATAAATGAATAATAGTTGGATTTGTTGTTGCAGCTTTGCTTGAAAACTGGAGGTAGCACAATGTTTATATACACAATGTTTATATCACAATGTTTATATGCATTATATATTTAAGCAATATAGAAAACATGTCACATGCTTCAATCAAGTCATGGAAGCATGCAGGGTTACTTGCACCTTGCAAGTATATAAAATTCACCCCATGCAACTCTTACCACAACAATTTCCCCTTGTCTTTTTTTGAAACTGCCATTGGAACATTGTGACAACAGGCACTGTCTGCAGGTTCATGTAACCACTTTTGCTTCTCATAGTTTTCTTGTTTGACTAAACATAGTACAAAAGATATTTTTAATGCATTTATATTTGTAAAAGTTCGTGAACTATATACTGACTGTGTTTTAAGCAGCCAAGTTTTACCTTGTTAAATGAAGCAACCACTAATTTTTCTAAGGTGAAGTGCCCAATGTCATCCCACCAAAATGGTAAATTCTGTTGGCTAATGAGATCCATTGCTCCAGTTAATGTGCATTCTATAATGAACAAGTTATATTTTTAATACAAGTATCATGATATGAGCAAGAAGCTGGATTATCCAAATGTCCCTGTCGACAATAGCATGATTCTGATTTTGAGTCTGTTCTGATTTTCATGCGTGCATGTTAAAGCAGTAAATTTATAAATTTTCCCTCACATTGCAGTCGAATGAGTGCATTCTCCGATTTTCTCCCCATGAGCGATAACAACCATGGCAGCTTCGACTGCTGTGGATTTCCCAGACACAGGTTGTCTATATGCCATTATCAGCAGTACACCATAGTAAAGGTCTGACCGCTTCTCATGAGCAGTGCAGAAGGGAAGTTATCCCATATATTTCATTTGGATACCGATCATCTGCCTGGACCAAAAAACCGAATTTTTAAAGTTTTCATGGTATAAAACTGACATGATGCAAAATTTATTTGCCCACTACGGAACAAGCATTCAAATTAGTAAATTACCCTGCATTTCATTACCACTCAGTTTCTATTTATATAATTAAAATCGTCTATTTGTACATGTTTATTTAGCTATATTGTAAACCATAAGTTTCATGTAGAAGATCATTTGTTATACCTTAAGCAAGCATGTCCCTTCAACCACTCAAACGTCAAGTAGTTATATAACCAAAACAATTTTTTTTCTCTTTCATTTGAAAAACATGATTTACCACTTAATAAGACAACGTTTTTGTTTGGTAATTGGCAATTGCTGGTTTGATAGACCTACCTGAAATTTCAAATGATGACAAGGCATCAGCAGCGCTACCAATCATACAGAATGGTGACTCTTCTGGTTTCAATAGCCTTATCTCCTGTCAGTTCGACTTGAAAATTTGATCTGAATAGCCACATGGCACTTTGCACGACTTTTGGAGACCCAGACACGTGAGAATCAAAGAATGTATACCCATCAGTATACATAACCATCAGTGTACATGCTAACATACCTGCACTGCCAACACTGCACAGTTATCACACAGTAGCTTGATGTATTGGGGTAGGTACTGTTCCTTAAGAGCAGTCCACAGTTTCGTAGAACTTATGACATTTAGCACTCCCGTCTGCATTGATATATCCTTCCATGTAAGAAAATAGGATTCCCTGTGCATCAATGATACCGATAGAAAAAAGCAAAATATTCACCAGATCAGAGTACTGCACATCAGTACTCTGAAACTAGGAAATTAAGGGACAACGAGAAATCTGTAAAACCTGCCATACACGAGGGTAAAACGTGGTTAAGAGAGTAACGGTTTAAAAAAGTGGAACGGATAATATATTAGATAGTTCCGGAGTGTTTTGGTGGAAAACATGGACTCTGACTGCAGAAAAATTATGGAAAATAGATGGAAAAAGTGTATTTTGAAACATTTAAATTTGAAACATTGCAGTTTTTCGTTGGGCAGTAATGACTACTGCGGTTTAATTTAAGCGTTCCTTTGAAGCGCAGAAATGACAACGTAAAACACAATAGCGGCATGGAAACCAGTATATAAATAATTTCATTAATCGCTAGAGTTGGCTGCATGATGATTGACAGATAAGTGTCAGTGGCGTAGCCAAGGGGGGCCCAGGACCCTAAATGTCCGATGCTAAATTCAAGTAAGAACTTTTGACATGTGTTTTTGTTGCTAATCATGATGCTGATTGGCTTACCAGTGGAATCAGTGTTCACAGTAACGTTAAACTGTGCATAATTACGCTTCTGAGAGCCTTCGGCTCCTTGACACCTGTGAAACGACCAAAGACTCTGCTGCATTGAATGCAAACATTGTGATCCATAGTTATTTATCTTGTTGTCAGACTTTAGCTGGTTGGTCAATGACTCCATGTATATATCAATCTTATCAATTTTATTTCAATTTTTTTCAACTGGCCACCAGTGCAGGTAATTTTTTCGGGAAAATTCGTCTCAGACATAACGGGAAATGCCGAGGGAAATGCCCTCATAGGGCTTCGAAAATTCAAAATTTCTGGGGATTGCCCCCATACCCCTACATTGGTCGCATCTAAAGCCAGGACTCTACACCATATAATGCTTGATAATTCTAATCTAACTGCACCCCCAAATTCGCTGTTGCTCCCCCCAAATTTTGATCCTAGCTACACCACTTTGAAATTGGTGAGGCACAGAGTACTTATTTTCGTTATTCGCCCCAAAACGCACCGCGTGTCTTTAATTACAAAAAGGTATATTTTGCACTAATATGAAGTGTCAGACTGTTACAAAAATCTCTGCATTTTACATCAACTACTAAAAATCTGGCAATAATATACTGTTGCCTATTATTTCAATATTGTTGTGATTCCCGTTGCTGCTGTTAGACAGGTTTTAGAGAACCATATTACCGGGTATGGGTAAAATGCGTGGGCGGATGGCGAATGAGTGGATAAAACGCGGATTCAAAATGGCGGCTGAGGGGATAAAACGCGGATTCAAGGATTAAACGTGAACTGGGTGGTAAGTCAATACAAACATGAAAACGCAGTTATTTAGTTGTATTCTTTGTTCATAACCACTATACTAGAAGTTACTATCGCAAGGAAACTGCTGCCTCTGCATTTCACATTTCACAACATGACAATACTGCTCGCGCACATCTCAACCAATAAAATTGAATGCAATCAATAACAAAACAAATACATATAATTAATATCAAACGTCATACAAACAGAATTCCCCCAGCACACTATGGAATTGTCAGTATGTGGTTCTCCATGACGAACTAAAACAACTGACAACGTAATAGTTTATATTGTCACTAACACTAAGTTTCTCCATGACGTAACTAAAACAACTGACAACGTAATATCTATATTGTCACTAACAATAAGTTAAATGTCAATAGCAAATGTTAACATGAAGAAAATTTCATGCCGACATCATCGTCATGGTCATGTTCGTCGTTTTATACGTCGAGAGAATGAGTTATTGCGTGGGCGTATAAATAGCGAATTAAAGCGATTTCGGCCCGTTTTATTGTCAATGAATCGCAGTCTGAAAAGCATTTACGAGACCTGTAAACCCGCAAATTAATGCAAAGATTCTCTCCAAGATAACTGGATGACTGAGAGAAACACAGATGAGAGATTGAAGAAAGAACTCGCAGAACCGTGGACGAAACGTCAACAACAACATATAGTCGAAATTGAAGCGATTTCGGACTTTCATTTTATTGACAATGAATAGCAGTTGGAAAAGTTTACCGAGACCTGTAAACCTGCAAACCATTGCAAAGATTCTCTCCAAGATGAAAGAAACACATATGAGAGATCAATCATGATGACAGAATGGACAGCCGAATGACAGGGAAATATTATTATGCTGTGTTAACATTTATCCCGCGAAACTCCGTAATTAGCAACAGTGTTGCAATCGATAGTCAACAGGCAATGTTGATAGTTTAATTGAGAATCTAAAAACAGATAGCACAGAGCATTTTCCAAAGAATAATGAGGTAGATTGTTAGTTGGCATAAACAAATCACCAGCATATGAGTCACTATATTGTAAATAATATATTGTATTAGAAACTGACACCATTTCTGGCACATCAGTTAAAAGTAATAAATCTTTTTGAATAGAATTACTTATACAGGTATAAAGGTTATTTCCAGTATCCAATATCATATTCAAGAATGGTGAACCCCATGTGTTAATATTTTTTATTTGACTGTGTATAATTGCAGTCAAAGACATGGCTACACATTGTTTACCAGCATTTTGTCTAAATTTTTTTGTATTACCTTGGCTGAAATCAGCACATATTGTTTTACATGGATCAACAACATCATATATGGTAGGGCCAGGATTTTCTTCGACATCATTTGCCATTCTCAACAACAGTGGGACATACACATTGTAGTATAACAATTGAGTGAACAAACAACAAAATAACATCAATCTTTTGAGATTAAACAACATCAATATTACATTGAAAAGGTTACCTTCAAGAGGCATATTTTTTCTTCTTTTAACAAAACTATTGTGCCCACCAATTCTGGCTCTATATTGTTCGATTGTAACACCCATTTGACAACAGGCGAGTATAATAGCGAGTTTATAGTTTTGCCTCAACGGGCGAGTTTATAGTTTTGCCTCAACGGGCGAGTTTATAGTTTTGCCTCAACGGGCGAGTTTATAGTTTTGCCTCAACGGGCGAGTTTATAGTTTTGCCTCAACGGGCGAGTTTATAGTTTTGCCTCAACGAGCGAGTTTATTTGCCTCAACGGGCGAACGTGCACAATGGCGACGTTTAGCTTTTTGAAGAGCACAACGGCTCTTTGAGTTTGAGTTGCCGGATATCCACCGGTAAATAGCGTCTGATCGGATTGCTGATCAGCGCGAACACAATGGCTCCTGTGACAATCGAACTCACAAATGTACAGCAGCTAAAAATATATAGAAGAAAAGCCGTCAAATCTTCTGAAAAACCTCGAAGATACATGACCGAAGATGCAAAATCGCAAATGACATCTCACTATAAACTTCCTGTGTCAAATTTCTGTTTACCAACATCAAAAATAAGCTCATACTATCTTACCTTAAAAAGAAAATCTTCGCTCGCTTCGAAAAGACAGTAAAATAGGCGAACGCAAGCACAAACACAACAGCAGGGCACACGCTCAAAGCTCAAAATCGTATTGTCAGAAAAATGCCATCGCTTGCCATGACATTGGTCGCGTTCGCAAGATACGAACATGCTATTCGGGTGGTTTCCGTAAATGCCCAAAAACGTGCAGAGTATGTATATTATTTTGGAACGTCATAAAAGACGTCATAAAACGTCATAATCTGAAAAATCATCCATAATCCATACATGCATCTCAAATCTGTTGACTTTACATAGTTCGGCCAAGAGGCCTGAGTACGAGGAACGTCAAGAATAGTGTGCTGCCTCCCTGCGGGTCGGCAGCAAAAACCGACAGATAAAAGATGTCAGCTAAACGAAGGTAAATTTTGAGACATGTCTGTCAACACGATGTTTTCTGCACTCTGATGCACGACTCAACTAATTATTTACTGTGAATTATTTATTTGTTGCGCTGACCGGGGAGGGGCTGAAAAATAGAAGCTCTTTATTTCGACTCTGACGTACGTCTGGTATATATGCATACAGAGTGCTCAGAACATGTAAACTCGTTCATTGACGCCTGTTGAGCATATGTACATAAAAAACCCATCACTGGAAAATACCCTTTAAGTATAGGAGGATAGCAGTTGTAGTTATCCCGAAGTTCAGGTGCGGATTTAGCGTAGGTCAAACCGGTCATGCGACTGATGTCATTTTTTGCTAGCATAAAACATTCCGAATCGACCTTCCGCAGTCGCTGTAAAAATTGCGCAATTACAACAACGTCCAGTTGTTTCATAATCATTCGTGATTTTATTCGTAATTCATCGGCACTGACGGCACAAGCTCTCTCGCCCGCGTCTTTCCCGTGGAGGAGGTACAAATAACAATGTGAGCAGTCTTCTTTCTTCTCAGTGGTCTTCCGCATGAGCTTTGACCGATCTGAGTCATTTTCCAGCTATTTGATTGGTCAGTACACCGATCCCCATGGTGATCGGCCAATTTAACCGATCTGCGGGGCGTTCTGACCGGTCTTAGTGATCACGGACTCATGCATGAGCAACCTGATTGGTTAATTCAGACAAATACCGTGTTCTTATTCACTACTCCATTTGACCGATCTTGACCAATTCACAGCGTGTGGTAGCCATCAGTTTACTGTATTATTTAGCAATGGCTCGCGGTATTTAGGAAACTGTTCTATCAGGGTTTGAAAGAAACGATGAACATTGTCTGCAAGAAGTGTACGATGATCTGGTGAGGCAAATCAACGTTTCGCGCAAGAGTTCTGTCGACGAACTACTCAGTGCGGTAAACAGCACTTCAAGCTTTCTTAGCAGTAATTTTGGCGCAGAGAAACTAATCCAAAAGATGTCCGCGATCATGTGAATGTATATATTGATTGATAAACTACTGTCTTACTAGTCTTAAACTAGTGTATTGATAATCTAGTATTGCTATTGCGAATTATGCGTCTCTGGCCGTAATCGTTGCTCAATTACCATATAACCTATATTTACATATATACCGTCGACAAAACGACGATTAAGATTAAGCTATATTCGATTCGAGTTTACCGGTTCCGTGTAACCTATATTTAAGCGTTTCGTATTGACTTTAAAAAGGTTTAAACTTCATATTGACCGATTGTTGTTGAACCTCGTTGTCTGGTGTATGAAATAAAACCTGGCTATTCATTGCTTTTGACAGGAAGTTGAGAATAAATAATTCATGTTTTATCAAAGTTCGAATTGGACAAAAAATTTATAAAAAATAATAAAATGTTTCATAAAAACATGTTTGAAAACATTAAAACAAATGCTCAAAAGTGCTATCAGATCGCAGGAAATGCATTTCAGAGACCCAAATTAAAAAATGTTCTGGGTAGAATGCCCCCGTACCCCCCCCCCCCAATATATGTGTACCCCGCCATTTTGACTAAGGTATAACAATTCCTAGATCCGCCCCTGCCGAAGTTTATCAAGACAGCCTGTAAAGATATACACAATGACAGCAACATTTCCGACATATTATCCCCTTACAAACTACTGAGTGAAAATACTAATACAGTATTCTGTGTATCAGTATGGTTTATTGGACGGAGAGCGTGTTCGGACAATAGTCAAACATAAAATCAAATCTGACTGTCATCATATTTGGCAAAACTGTCAAATCTAATGAGGGCTTATCAATATTTTAGACCATATTACCCATCTGAGAGGGGGTGCCGACGATCTATGTATTAAACTTCTTACTAACTTAACATCCATACGAAACGTAACGATGTTACAAGTACAAAACAGGTAAATATCTTCACCAGATTTTTCGGTATTTGTTTTGAAACACAGAAATTTTAGAAACAGTGTGCCACTTCATCATGGGGTACATCCTTTCCCAAAGGAATATGGCACCCTTTGGGGTGCATAACACCTCGAATAGTTTGGCTCTTTCTCGATATATATGCACAACCCAATTATGATCGCATCAAATTTCAATTTGATCAGTTTCTATTCCTCGTTCTTTAAAAAACCACCGTTTTGTGTTTCCTTTTTGAAAACCAGGGAGAAAGTTTCGGTTGTGCATATATCGACAAAGCGCCAATAGTTTGGCAGTTCTGGGGAGTTTGTAAGGGTATAATATGTAGGCAATATTACAAATACAAATACAAATACAAAATGTTTATTAGGTTCCCAAAAGGGATCTTCATACCTAATTTACAATGTAGTAATAAGTTCTAAAGAGAAATATTACAGGTTTCAGAAATTTTAAAATTACATATAGATAATACGTAGATAATACGTAGATAACACGTAGATAATCATGCAGAGTAAACTAACCATGCAATATTAAAAATTGTTGTTTAACCAACTACTTAGAAGATTGTTTTTTAATTTGCTTTTAAACAGTCCGATAGAAGTACAGTTGCGTACATCGGCTTGTAAGGAATTCCAAATAACCGCACCTCGGTATGTGAGAGACTGCTGTCCTAATGTAGTATGGCATTTGGGGAGATGAAGGCTCTCACTATTCCGAGTATTATAACGATGAATTTGCAATCTTTTGCAGAACATATCCACGAGGTAATCCGGTGCTAAGTCGTGCATACATTTATACATCTGTGTAGCGTCTCTAATATAAAGAAGATCCGACACAGGAAGGAGTTTTAATTTCTTGAGCGTAGGTGTTGTATGCTCGAATTTCTTCTTTCTCGAAAGTAGGCGAGCGACAAAATTCTGTACTAATTGAAGTTTTGCAATATTAAATTTACTGGTACCGGACCAGATCGAGGAGCAGTAAAATAACTTGGTAAAAATGAGTGAGTTGATTACAATGAATAGGGTCGAATGATCAAAGAGATGACGAATTCTACTTATCATGCCTAATTTTCCCATGAGGTCCGAAGCTAAGGTGTTAATGTGTTCATTAAAAGATAGGGATTTGTCGAGTATCACGCCAAGATCCTTTACAGAATCCACGACGGAAAGTTTCTTTCCCAAGAACTCTATCGGCGGGATCGTAACTTTGGTAAGCATTTTGTTTGAACCAAAAACGCAGAATTTAGTTTTGTCTGTCAGGATTAATTAGTAATCGATTTGAGCAGCACCAAGAAGCAACACGGTATAGGTCCTGTTTAAGGTCCTCAAGTCCTCTGCTGGTACCTTTCCCAAAGAAGGAAATGTACAGTTTGGAGTCGTCTACATAGGACTCAAGCTGACATGTGTTGCAGACAGATGGTAGGTCATTTATATAAAGGTTGAATAGCAAAGGTCCCAATATGGATCCTTGAGGTATGCCATTTTTTATGGTGAGCGGTCGTGACAGTGTACTGTTGAATATTGCTGATATTGTACGGGTTGTCTTCTTGATTAACTTCATGATAACAACAACTGCCATCCTCCTAAACTTAAAGGGGAACTCCAGTCCAAACACAATTAAGGTTTGAATAAAAGATCATACCTGTATTAGATTGTTCCTGAATTATTTCGACATAAATATCCATAGTTAAGGAGAAATTGTTCGCCAAAGTTCGCGATTTTTTAAAATTTGGACGGATTGTCAGTGGTTATACCTTTTTGTGACGTAGTCCAGTGCTTCTTGAGTTTTGTCAAGGCGATTCATCATGAATAATGTTGATGCTGTGACTTCCTCGAGCGATGATTTATTGCATTCAAGCTCTTCTAGTTCCTCAGGTGCGAATTTAGACGAATTTAATAGAGACATTTACAGGCGGTCGAAGTCCTGGGCTATCCATTTCAACCTAGAAGAGATTCTGACAGGGGTGAATCGAATTGAAAATTGAATATTGTTACAAACACTAAGCCATTCAAAAAAACACTTTCAAGTAAGTTCATCACTTTTGTTTATTAGCCATTCTTGATTTATGTTTTTCAATCACATCTTGTTTTGATGGCCTGGGCGTTGGTGCCATACATTTAGCTTGAGCAATTGGCTTGTAAGTGAATTTCTTGCCTTTCTTGCAAAGAATGACGTCATTCATCATGCCTTCAACATGTGTTAGATTTTGGGGCTTAAATTTCCTTCGCCACCCAATTTGTTCTTTGTTTGGCACAAACTACCTTGTACCTTTTCTCCCCTTGATGAACTCCATGTTTCACAGCTGCCTGGCTTCTGTTGACATTTGCATTGTGATCCAGGATGGCTAGCTACATACTTTGTCATAAGCGAATGGTATCACTTTAACTCACCAGTCTGATGGAACTCTGTGAGTTTAGCTAGATCCTTCAGAAGCTTCTTGTTGGTGACCACTTCCTCCAAGGCAACATGAGCAGGGGAACCAGCTTTAAGCTATTTGATAGTTATTTGGTCTCTTCTCATTGCTGGATGTCCACATTTCTTAAAATGCTTGAAATCTGGGGAGCAGTGTTCGTTGATGATGTGGTGTAACATTGACAACCATTTCTCCCTCAGGATATCAGCATTCCCATCGCATGTTCCTGCACACCACCACAAATGATTTGAGATGCACTGAATCCACGCCATCAATTAATTGCAATTCTTCTTCTTCTTTGTCAACTTTTTTGTCACCCATTTACTTAAGTGCCACACCACATCATACTGATGCTTGGTCTTTGGGTATTCACTCTTCATTTTGGCAGTGATCGTTGTACGGCGGTCTGTTGTGAGGCAACGGAATGGAACCTTCCTTCAGATAACTGAATTCAGCGCTCTTACAGCCTTCATATTCCATTGCATTTGACGAAGTTACTTCTGTTACTTGCACCAAGCTGAACTAGATTATCAGATTTGATTTTTCATCCGTGAGGGTGTACGTTCCATATTTCGCTGAATGCCCAGAACTATCGTACCGTCCGTACCATTTTTTGTACTGAATAATAGTGTGGGAGCTAACAAACAGAAGATTTAGGTGCTTAGCAAAGTCTGCAGTGTGTTTGTGTTACCACTGAACAAAATAGCTGCTGAGATTAGAAGGTTGCCGGCTGCAGTCCCTTTAATTGTTGGTTGTGATTGCCATGTTTCATTGTGGCCATTGATACAACTGATGTTAACAATTACCATACTTTCCTGATGTTGCTGTTGTCTTGTTTCAATTACATCCACATTGCTGACAAAATTTAAAAAGTTGATTCAGCTGGGTTTTCAAACACAATACTTTTTTTCTTCATATGCTGTACAAGAATATTTCTCTTCACTCCAGAATCTTCAGCAGAACTTGAAGGACAATACATAATAATAATAATTAACTTTATTTCAACTGTTAATAATCCCATCATCATTGCTGCTGGTATTAACGGGAGAACAGTATTTATAAATATTATAACTAAACTATACTACATCAAATTATATACTATAGATATGAGACTTAGTGTTGATTTTTAAAAGATACATATAAATAGAATGTTTAAAACTAGAGATAGATGTGATTTCTCTGAATTTCGACATAGAACCATAATCACTAAGATAAGCATTAGCTGGTTCACTGGAAGGTGCCGGTACTCTCTAGAGCAAGATGGTGCTTGGGTGTCATCTGGTTCAATAATCAGTCGATTTGGCTCTGATTTCATCTGATTCCACAATTACCTTGCTTTGTGTGGAGTCCCACACCACCACATTCAAGAAATAAGTGTTAATAATGTGCGAGACCTCATCAGGCAATGCAAGTGCTTGGATTGAATCTGTTTCACCTACACATGATCTGTCTAATCACTGTGGAATTTCTTTTGTTGTCATATGTCGACTGTCTGGTACTTGGGCCTAAGGAGTAGTTGTGTTCTTCCAAATGCTCCATTTCATTGACATCATCTTGGGTTTTTTGGTGATGAAATCTGCTCAGTTTGAGTACCAATAGTCCTGAACATCTTTATAGTTTTTGTAAAGAATGTCTGAACTCATCTTTTTTAAGGGGGTTTAATGTATGAGTTGCTTGTTCCAGTTGGTCCTTACTATCACAGACAATACCGGTATCCATGTTATCTAAATGCCCAGGTGAATCCTCGAAAATACAGCATTCTTCACACAATAGTAAAATTAAAAACATTAAGGCATGTCTGTTCTTAAAGGTTGGGACACACGAGGCGACAAATCGCGGGGGCATGTCGCGGGGACATTTCCCTTGTTGAGGACACACGAAGCGACAAATCGCGGGGGAAAGTCGTGGGGACATTTCCCTTGTTGAGGACACACGAGGGGACATGTCCGAAAAGGAAAATAACGTTATGTGATTGGTTTATTTTAATTTTGTCCCGGGGACTAGTTGCACGAGCTGTTCATACGGTGGGACAAGTCACGGGGACATACTTTTGTCACCGCGACATGTCGCACAAATTCAAATCATTTTGAATACATGCAACATGTTTCGGGGACAAAATGTTGTCCCCGCGACAAAGTTTAGCCTAGTACACACGACGGGATTTGTCCCTGCAACATGTCCCCGCGACATGTCACCGGGATTTGTCGCCTTGTGTGTCCTATGGGGATTTTTTACTTTAAAAATATTTTGGGTACCCCTGATAGATTTCATGTCATGCTGCACCAGTGAGCTCTATATATAACGGAGTAATATCTTCGGCACTCAAAGCGAAACCAAAGATGGCGGATATAGGATGTTGGTTTCAGTCCTACTTGCGGTTGCTGTCATTAACATTAGTCCTATATCTTCCATCTTTGGCTTCACTTTTCACTCAGGCAATTTACTGAAGATATTACTCCAGTTATACACGGAGCTCACTGTGCTGCACATCAATCTACTACAGGTAATTATTTGTATACAATAGACAATACCTTTGAAAAAATGTGGCCTAATATATTTGATGTAAACTAGATTTGTACAGATTTTATTTTTAATATTGTCTGAAATTGGAATTATGCTATAAAATATATTTCAATAATCTGCTTACCTTTTTTTTGCTCGATTTCGTATTTGCTTCAGACTCGACTCCCTTGCTTTGTTTTCCTTTGCAGCAAAAGAAAATATCGTCGGTAATGCAGATGGTTTCAGTGATTTAGGTTTCTTAAAGCCAGAGATAATCGCGATAGCCGGTTCATAACAATCAGGGGCAAAGTGTGCGCTGAAGACAAACGAGTTGCCAATTTTTATGCAGGTTATCGACGTATAATTCACAACCAAACACTTTCAGCGTCCCAATTGGTTATTGTGATACCAAGGTACTTTGTTGAAACTGTACTGGATATGGCTTTACCATTCAAAACATGTGTAGGTCAGGGGAACTTTCTTTTTTGTTATTACAACGTGGTAGCATTTTGAGACATTAAAATTAAGTTGCCATAATTTGGCCCAGTTTTCTTATTTTTCCAAATCCTGTTATAATAACATCTGGTCTTGGTAGCTGTGAATTTCTTAGTAAATGACACTGTCACCAGCAAAAAGACGTAGTATAGAATGGATATTTGTTGTTATGTCAATGATATACAGGGGGAACAAGACTGGGCTCAGCACCGATCTTTGGGGTACATCAGAGACTACTGCTGCTGGGTTGGAGTGAGTGCCATTAACATATACTACTTCGGTGCGGTTTGAAAGGAATACATTAATCCAGGCTGCAGTTTTACCACGTATTCCATAGTGATTTGAAAGCCCTGCCATTCCAATTAGTCTAATTAGTCATTCTATTATGTATAATAATAGAAATACAAACATGCTGATACTACTTTGACTTTCACAAGTGGAAAACGGTGCCATTTATTCAATGGTGTCCTCTGTAGATGTGGGAAATCCGTTTTACCTTTGAAACTCTCGCTGCTACAGGTTATGAATTTGAGACGTGTATACGTTTGTTTACGAAGGTGTATTCTTTTCAATACGGTTCAAAAACTATACAAACAACAAATTATTTACACTATACATAAACATACTGACTATCAACGATTACAGAATGGAAAACGTACGTTTGTGTTGTTCTGTCCATTTGGTATATAACATACTATATAGCTTGGCTCGATTATTTACGATTAGCCTCACTCACCTTGTTATTCAACTTCGATTTACGTTTGTGTTAGCTATCAGCCACCTCCTTTTATCCTCGGAATTTACATAATATTAACAAAATTTACATAACCTTCGATCTTACATGGGACAAGTATAATGAACAAACAAAGGTACTGCTTTTACATCCTCGTTATGATAAATCTCTCACAGCGTGCATTAACACCAGTTGGCCACCGTACTCTATCACCCTGGATCCAGCTTTCTGGAATAATATGCTCCTCTTCCAAATTATTTTCTAACCAAACAGCTCTTGTCCACATTTCAATTAACCTTCAAATAAAGTTTGAAAAATACAGTTGTTGTAAAGGGAATATCAAAAGGTTTGAATCCACAGAGTTACATTACCTAAACTAAAGAAAGCAATCACACTGCATTTCGACAGACATATATTAGGGTAAATAGGTTAAATTAATCTTACTGCTAATATGATCATGGAAAGTTAGTTTCGTTCTACTTCATGATGTAATGGAATATTGCATATCTAGTGCCCATTCATTGGAATGCCAGCCTTTTGAAGTAGCTCTGGACCTTTCCACAAACTTACCTTTTGCTTTGTATTGAATGTTGTGTATATATACAATATTAAAGAATCTGGTGGAGTTGTGAAGATTCTCTGTATGACATAAGATATCACACATGAGATTTCTATCATGCCTTTTTTCCATAACAAATGCAAACCTATTGTATGAAACAGGAAACAACTGTTCATTCAATAAGCAGCCAAAATATCTGACATCAGGTAAATGTAAAATGCACATTATAAACTGAAAATATATCACCATAAATATATTTACATTTCTTAACAAATAATTCTAGCAGCTTACTAGCATAATCCAAATAGGGATTTTGTCTATTTGCATTGGTATCAAGCATAATAGCGATTGACAATGCAAGGAAGTGCTGGTATAGACTTCCAGACACCACATTTCTCAAGGCCAGGTCCAGTGTAAAGCAAAACAGCCAAAACTCAGTAGCTTTCCACCTAGAAAACTCATTTGGCATTGCCCTTTTTAATTATACTAAATTGGCAGATATTTGAGACATTTGTTGGCAGGACAGCTGACACATTTGTGGCCCTCCCTAAGATAGTGTAGTATATGTTTCGTTACTCCCAGGCACACCTTATGTCTATAATCCAAATAGAATTGTTGGACCCAAAATATCATGATTGATTAATGGTGTGAGTTGTTTTTTATACAGAGGGCAAAAGTGCGCAATATGGAGTCTTCGTCTGCATTGAAGACAATCCTGCCTTTCCATGACCCCTCAACGACATGTTCACAGGAAAAATAACCAGTATGGCCAACTGTACACTTTAGGAAACTGTGAGCATGAGCATCATAACAAAAGTCCAACAAATGGAGGTTATAATTTTTTGTCTTTTGGGTAATTTCAGTATCCTTCAACTTGTGTAGAACTGGTAATTGGCCAGAACTGGTAATTTGAAGACTTGAATGAATAGAGGGAGGACCATCAACATTAATCATTAAATCAACGGAGGCTAGGCTTGCTGTAACAGGTGGATATTTGGACAAAATCTGAGCAATTCCAGATTATATTCCAAAATAAACATATTCACCTCCACATTTCGACAAAACAGTCACTTCTCTTGGGGTCTATAATTGCCAAGGAGATTGTGTCCTTGCTGTCTTAAAATGTCAAGCAGTTAATTTACAGCATCACGTTGACACCTGTGTTAGGTAGCCTTTGGTTTTTAACAGGACTGCCACACATCACTTTGTACAGTATTTGTTTCTGCTCAGGACGAATCTAGCACTAGTTCATTAGAATGGATATTATCTAAGAACCGCTATTATTTTCAGTGAGTAATTCTATTGCATCATTTTGGTCACCAACACTGGACATGTGTTCATGAATGCTTTCCTCATCACCACTTTCAGCTCCAGCAAGAGCCATAGCTTCAGCTGTGAATTTTCTGTAATTCCTCCAATATGCCATCACTGAACAATTATTTTATATTTTATTTAGCTTCGCCTGATAAAACACACAGTACAAACAAAATTATACATAAACAATGCGAAAATACAGGAGGCGGAGACACCACAACAGTTTACACAAATTACTGCGGTCCCATGACAATGACAATATACACACCTTGAAATATACGATCAAGACTTTCTTTCTGGCACAGTAATAATAAAAATTTAGAGATTACTGAGAGAACAGAACCATTAATCATTTCGTTTGATCTGTGGTAATGAATAGTCAGTCAAACCAGGTGAAGGAAATGGCCCCTGGTCCTTTGATGGTACATATCATTAGCTAAATATGGTATAGTGACAGTGATATATCGTATAAATTCGCCATTAAAAAATCCATTGCCCAGAATAAACCAGATTATTTAACAGGAATGTTATGAATGTTATGACTTTTTAAATTCAAAGTCAATTACTGTACATGTTTGTGTGGTTGAATTGTTGGTAATTGATAAAAATTTTATTATATACAGTATGTTTAACTATTATACCAGGTATAAATATTTTATTACATAGCAAAACTTTGTATTAAAATTTATTACCAACACAAATTTGAATGCAAAATTAATTATTTTATATATCCAACATGTGCACTACAAAGACAAAGTGAATAGTTCTGTCATGTGTGAATATTATAAATTCTCAATCTTGTGTCAATGGCATTGAAATTCTACACCGATGTGGTAAACAAGCTATTTGAGTCGTAAATCGATAAAATAATGAATAAACATAGCAATAACAAGTTAGTTTACGGTCAACTGCAGATCTGGACTTTGCAGTATGGAAGTTAAACACTGGGCTCTTTGTCACCAAGCTGCTTTGATGACTGATTGTTAACAATGTCGACTGAGCATTTAGAGAAGAGATATAGACACTGTCGAGACATCAGTAATGCTACGATTTTCTTTATCTTGATCTGTTTTACCTCAAGATCACTGGAACTGCATTGCTTGGGTTAAAGTAACTGCTTAAGATGGCAGACATTTCTTGTTGACATACGGATGGCCAGCTACTGTAAGGCTCTATGGAAGCATCGGATTTATGGCCTGTCAAAGACTGACCATTTTCATAAAGTCATTTCTGTGACCAATGTTACTCTAATGCAGTGATTTGTTAAAGGAAGCTCAATTCCTGCTCTTGCTCAAGTTTCCAAGGGTCGATTCGCCGACTGATGCATTGAATACCAAACCATGATGTTGACAGAAACCATTTTGCCTTCCGATTTGTCTTCAGGATCGTTGAGGCCTTCTTGATGGAAGATGGTTTTTCGTCACTAGGAGAGAACCTGGAACTTCACGGTTGAGTTAAAAAACGCTTTACCGTCTGGTGTTGATCTCTGAACGAGTATGGACAGCTTCAACTGCCCTTGGTTTTCTTTGCCTCTTTTACGAAAGTAAAAACTTAGGAAGAACCAGACTGTACGAAATAGTTGTGCTGGAAAATGCTGTTGGCTGGCCCCAACTCACCAGAACTAAAACGTCGCTGGATTTGGTCGCTTGAAATAGCTCTTTTGTGAACTGTGCCTGCTACTTTCCTGAGTTGCGAAATCTTTGGTGTTTGGAGGGCTTTCAATGGCGGCTGTTATCGACTTCATTGTTGTTGTTTTATAATATGAGTGGTCTTTTTGTCTAGCAGACGTATAAACGGCTTCAGACAAGTATTCAACTCGGTTTGTGACATGAATATGATGTATTTTTCAAACTTCTTCGAGCTTGTGAACCATTCTAAAAATTAAACCCTAAATTTTATAAACAAATATTTCTTTTCACAAGTGCCAGCAGCGTCGTTCAATCCATGTTTATTTAGAGAGCTTGCAGTTTTTCTCATTTTTTATTTGAAAGAAATATTTACTTACCATCAAATACTTTCATGCCATATTTTGTAGCTTTGTTTGTATTTTTCGTGTATTTTTTTCAAGTAGAAATTAAATTTGGTCTTCGTTTATTATGGACAAATCATTCAGCCATTGTTTTTGATTTCTGTATTAGTAGGCTATGAGCTGATACCCTGTAGAACTGTAGGATCTAGACAGAGAATGGGCAGTGACCCGCAATCGGGTGTAGTCATGTGACACAAACACATAAAAATTGTTTGAAGCCATTTTGTTTTTTCTTGAACGTTTTATTTAGTTAAAAGGAGTTACGAAGGACATAGCCAGGTATGACCAAAGGAACAGTAGTTACTTTGCTTACTTTTACCCTGGTAGTGCCTTAGTTCAACTTTAGGAAGTCTAAGGTTATCTTTACTAGTATTATACTTATGAATATCAGTATTTTTAGCAAATGCCAAACTATGTGATGTTAAATTGTTAAGGCATTTAAAGATATATAGACATCTATGGTATCTACAGCGCTCCTCAAGTCGAATCCAGAGTAGAGCTTGGAGAGCATCAGTTGCTGATAAGTATAATGATCTGTCTAAGATAAGTTTAGCTGACTTATTTTGTAAAGAACTCATAACTTCACATTATTCTGATCTCCCCAAACAATGTCTGCATAATCGAAAATAGGAAGGATTAGATTATAAAAAAGAAGACGAGCATTAAAGGGGAGCAAGTGTTTTATCCTACACAAAAGGCCTAAGCGTTGATTGATCTTACAAGAAATAACATCAATGTGAAATTAGATGACAGAGTTACACCCAAGTGCTTAAATGTATCTAAACTAGATATCACTTTATCAAACTGTAATAGATAATTGAGCTAACTTGTTAATTTTTCTGACAGAAAAAGGTCAAATTCCAGATGCCTGACACCGCCTGAATCTATTGGAGATCCCGATTGGCTTTCGGTGCGTGCGCTTATGCAAGATAGTTGCTGATGGAAGGTTCAACGTCCCATTCGTAGATCAAGAGTAGCTCCCTTACTGTTACCAGACTAGAGCTACAGGCTGCAGTGTTGGCGATCCGTTTTGGAAAAACCATTCTCAGCGAATCATGTTAAACTTTCAGAAGGTAATCTATTTTTCAGACAGCCGCATTGCTCTTTCTTGCATTCAAGGTCAACCGCGCAGCTACCAACTGTTTGTGTCCAGTCGAGTAAGTGAAATCCAAAGCAACTCGCAACCTGATGAGTGGTAGGTATCATTGCCCTACCCCGATCTGAATGTGGCTGATGATGTTTCAAAAGGAATCTCAAGTGAAGAAATGAATGGAAGATGGCTAAATGGTCCCAACTTCTTGACGTTACCCGAAGATCTCTGGTCGATGGAGCGAGACACGCCGAATATGAATGAAGTAAACAAGGAAAGACGAAAGATCCATATCATGTGCGCTGTAATTGTTCCCGATCCTGTCCTCAAGTGCCAAGACTTCTCCAGATGGCGAAGACCTGGGCCCATTAACAGCCAAAGAAATTGAATGTGCAGAAGATCATTGGCTGAAAACAGCACAATCTGAGCTCTCCCAAAGAATGAAAAATGGAGAATTCAAAACGTTGACCCCATTTGTTGATGACAAAGGGATCATTAGAGTTGGTGGACGAAGTCCGGGGAAAGTGGAACATAGGGAGAGTACAACAAGTGTTTCCAGGAGAAGATGGCAGGGTAAGAAATGTCCAAGTGAAGACGGCCACAGGAAATTACCTGAGACCAATCACGAATGTTTGTGTGATTTACCCAGCTGAAGGATATGACTAGAAAAATGGGGAAACCCCATTGTGTAGGTGAATGTTACGCTAGTTAAATTTTGAACTCAATAGCAAACTCGCAAAGACTTATGGACCATTAAGACAATGTGCTTTTGAACTGGCCACTTTTTGTTCGCTGTTTACCGTTTTTAAATTTTTATGTATTGTATCACAAACTTGGACAAATGTAAGTAATGAGCTTTGATGTTACTGATCCTGTGACCTGTAAACATTAATAAGTACTTTGTAATTGTTTATCTAGCTTCAGATTATTATATTATATTTACATATTAAATACTGAAAACCAAGCTTTGTGAGATTGTCATGATTCATCGCTACATCAACTATATTGTCATAATAAATAAAAGACGTATTAGGAGCATTATACAATGGTCTCAATGCTCTTACAACAATATATTCTTAATTTTACTTATAAAACTAATTACAGTTTTATTATAAGATAAAGCCTACTACATATATTACCACTATGAACAAAAAACTATTACTTTTAAAAAAGAAAAGTCTTAAGTGCTGACTTAAAATTATTTAACATATTAAAGCTTCTAATTTCCTCTGGTAATGAATTCCACAGTTTTGGTGCTGCAACCGAGAACGCTCTGTCTCCATGAGTCACTGTTTTGGATTTTGGTCAGATGATCTCAAAGCACGAGTAGGTTTATATTTAGTTAGCACATCAGTAATATAAACAGGCACCGGCCATGCAAAGCCTTGAAAGTAATTATTAGTATCTTAAAAACAATCCTTGATCTCACCGGCAACCAGTGAAGATTACGAAGCACAGGGGAGATGCTCCGATTTTTTAACCCCTGCAAGAGGTCTAGCAGCTGTATTTTGAATTCGCTGTAAATTGCTCAATTCAGCTACTTGTAAGCCATATAGGATGCTATTACAGCTGTCAAGTTTTGATGTTATGAATGCATGCATGAACTTCTCACAGTCCTTTTTATTCCAATATTTCTGATAGCCAGAGTATTTAATTTTAGATGTCTATCAACAGCAACACCGAGATCGCGTGCAACCAGAGCCGGTAGGATTATCACATCATTGACACATATTTCTGGCATTGGTTCACAATGCATAAAACGTCATGATAGATGGACAATCTCGGTTTTACTTGGATTACATATAAGACCATTCATAGTACACCAGTTGGTGATGTCCTTAATACATAACTCAAGTTTAGCTAGAGCAGCATGTCAATCACATGAAGATTTTATAGGCATATACAGCTGTGTGTCATCAGCGTACATTATGCAATCAAAGCCATGGGCTTTGAGGCGCAAAGAAGAGTGAAAACAGAAGTGGACCCAGTACAGAACCTTGAGGTACACCATATTGCAATGGTTTGTTTGAGGAATGCATATTCTTCACCATAACTGACTGTACCCGATCAGAAATGAGTGATACCAGGCTAGTACAGTTCCACTAAACCCATAACAATGTTTAAGTCTCTCCAATAGAGCGGTGTGGTCAATGGTGTCGAACACAGATGATAAGTCCAACAGTACCAACATTACTTCCAGATTTTTATCAAGTGCGTAAAGGATGTCATTGAAAACACAGAGAACTGCTGTATCTGTGCTATGAAAGAGTCTATAAACAGATTGCACTTTTGTTAACCTGGTTGCTGAGATTGTGATGCAAGCCATAGAGGAACGCGCACTCACAACTTTAAAAAACATTCCTTTTTGGTTTCACTACGTTGACGACACCATTACTGCGCTACATGAAGACGACGTCGACGATTTTCACAAACATCTTAGCAAACAGAACTGTGACATGCAATTTACTAAACAAATTGAGGAAAATGGAGCTCTTCCTTTTCTAGACTGTTTGGTAACAAGAACAAACTAAGCACTAGCTTTTACAGAAAATCAACACACATTGATAGACTACCAGACGAATCATCTTGCAACCCAACGGTACACAAAGCAACAACCATTAAGACTTTGACAAGACGAGCACAACTCATTTGCGATTCACCCGAAACTCTGCACAACGAAAACGACTATCTTCGTCGTGCGTTTCGCAAAAACAACTACAATATCAAGAGACTGACAGCAGTACAACCGTAGCAACAATACCATACATTTTACGACCTTACAATATACGTGTAGCACACAAACCTATGACAATATACGTGTAGCACACAAACCTATGACTAACGTGAAAGACAAATAACAGCCTCACGAAAGACAAGGTGCAGTTTACAAGATCAAATGCGCCAACTGCCAGGACACATATTGGTGAAACCAGCAGAAACCTAAAAATCAGACTAGCTGAACACAAACGAGCTACTAGAAACGGGCACAGGACTAATCACCACATACAAACAAAACACAATATTGACCGAGACTCGGCTGAATGTATCGACTTTAACACAAACTACAAACAGCGACTTACATTAGCAAGTTGGTATACCAAACCAACTTGGAACATAAACCACTTAACAGATCACAACAATTATTGACACCATACAAAAGACTTCTTCTCATGCACCCAACGAACATTAAACCTGCCAAAAAACAATACAACACGCTTAACGATGACGTAATGAACCAAACGTATATCAACCCGGTCTCTTCCTTAAATTAACCGTTATCCTTAATTTACAAATCGCTCTGAATTAAGGATAATGGTTAGAACCCAACACAACACCAATCCTAACCCTCCGCCTAATGGGTTTTCTAGCCCCCAGCAGTATTTTCTCCATCACTAGCCACTGTGCATCCACTCCCCTACTCAAGGTGCTAGGTTTATAGACTAGTGAGAGATACTAAGCATGTGGGATTGGTAATTGACTGTTATACGCATGCGCGATTCTTATGATCGCCTCTAAATTAACCATTATCCTTAATTTAGAGCGATTTGTAACTTAAGGATAATGGTTAATATAGGCAAACCTGACAAACACGCTTTACTTGAGTCTGAAGATGACCGCAGCTGAGGCCGTCGAAACGTCTGTTACCAACAATAATCTTTCTCAAGACTACAACAACCTGGACGATCAACTTCACATCTAACGATACTCCTAGGTTCAAACCATTTACTTTAATTATGTATAATTGATGTTTTTTGCCAATTGTTCAATTCAGATTTAAGATAATAATCAATGAACAATAGAGACTATTCAAATTTATTGTGTGTTGACTCAAGTCAACGTAAACGGCTAAAGATGCGCAAAGATATAAGTTATTAGTTGCTATGTATACATGGTTTGGACATGGACGCTCCACCAAACCAGAAGCCTCGGTATGAGTCTGTCGGCACACATCTCAACCTCTCTTGGCACAGCGCTTGGAATGCCCTTGGTGTATCTTCTGCGTGAGGTTTGTGTATCAATAGCTATTTTCCTTACTTTGGTGCGGACATAAAACCAGACGTGCGCTCGTATCAAGCACAAGTTCAAAAAGTATAAATTAATCAATCATAACTTAGTGTTATTACATTGAGTCTATAATAGCGTCATATTTCATTAATCACTTATAGTTATTGCAACAGTTTACATGGAATGCACCTTGTAGAGAGTCCTTCATCCTTGGCAGTCTGTCGCATGGTAATGAAGTAATCCTTTGATTAAGTTTATTTTTACATCAAATTCAATAGTCAAACATTCAGTCATTCACTACAAAGTTCCCTGGCTGATGTTTCATAAATATCCCGAATTTAAAACAGTTGTAACCCATAACCTTAACCCTAATACTGACCCTAACTCTTTGATGTTTTCTTTTAGAAATAGCTGATTTTAATTTCGAATTTTACTACCGATAGTCTATGTGACGTCATTTCGGGATTTATATGAAACTTCACCCAGTTTCCTGCATCATTTACAAACTGCCAAAAGCGTATTGAGCCCCCCAAAATCAGGACAAGCATTGCTAAATTTAATCTTTGTTCCAATTGTATTAGTACAACTATAGATGCTAGGTGAGAAGCTACTTAAGGTAATCTACCTACGGGCTTCATCTGTGAGATTTTACAAACGGGTGTAGCCTGATTATAGCTTAGATGAATTTGAATTTATGGATTTGTCACAAACAGAACATACAATACAATACAATTATTACGCTATACATACGAAATTACAAATAATGTGTGACAGGAGACGGTAACAGAACAAAGTCCCAATTTACAACCGTCCCCTAACATGAATGATAATAAAATTACATCGTAGAAAAGAGCAATATGGCTATTATGGCGGTGTGTAAGTTGGGAGTTTATCCAGGAAATAACTATGTACTTTGGATTTGAATGCCGAGATGGATAAGCAGTTTTTAAAGTCCCATGGTAAATTATTCCATAGGTCAACGACTCTAGGAAAATACGAATTTCTAAAGTAATTTTGTAAATGTTTAGACGTTGTTTTGTAATTGTAAACCACAAGTTCATTTTGAGAAGACATTTTGTTGAAGACATTTTGTTCGCTTTTTCGATTGTCGATTTGGCGCTTTCGTTGTAATATTTTGTTATTGGGAAGAATGGGTAATAAGAGGAAAAGTGGCTATGCGAAGAAGCGTAAATTTGTTGCCAACCAGTTTGCCAAAACACTGAAGAAAAGTAGAATTTCAGAGGAAGATCAAGCTGAACCTCATGGCGAAAGTTCCACATCTGGCCACATCTGTTCCACTTCTGCTTCTGCCCGAAAAATATCGATTGCTACACCTGTATCTCCCCATGTTACTTCGTGTAAAGATCCAAAACAAAAGGTTTCTGGTTTTTGCTTTGTTGATATGCTGATATGGCAATATTATCTGGTATTTTCGAGCTTTTACCATGTAAAAGAGTGTCAGCAATGCAACCTTGAGCTTCTTGAGGACAGTGGCAGATGTAAAGGTTGTGCCTCGTATCTTTATTTGGCTTGTTCTGCCTGCAGCTGGAAGAAGGAATTATACACATCATCACAGTTGAATTCCTTTTTTGAAATTAACAGGAGAATGGTGTATTCTACCATTCCCAGCGGAACACACCTGTGCATATGATCTGTTGGATGTGGACCTGCTGCAGCCAAGAGGTTCTGTGGGCTAATGAACATGCCACCACCAAGACCTAACCCACACTCATCACACAACCGAGCAATCTTAAAGGCTACGAAAAGAGTATGTCTGGCAACAACGAGTGAAGCTGCTGATGAAATCAAAGAAAAAGCCTCATAAAATCATAAAATAAAAATAAAAACAAGAAAATTAAAGAAAAAGCCTCATAAAATCATAGATTGTGGGATTTCGTGCGATGGAATCTTCGCTCAATGGCCATGTGTGATGTGGCTATGATTTCCATGGACAATGGAAAAGTTTTAGATGTGGAAGCTCTCTCCAAGGTTTGCAAGGAATATGAAAAGATGGCAGATACACTTGAAGGCAGACCACAAGTCGAAATGAAAAGCCAATTATCAGGGCTCTGCGCCAGCGAGCCCGAAGGTGCTTTGCAGATGTTTAATCGGTCGGCAGAATGTAACAAACTAAGATACTCTGAATTTTTTGGTGATGGAGACAGCAAAAGTTATTCTAGTGTCAAGAATGTATGAGAAGGATACTATAACGGGAAAAATAAAGAAAAGAAATGTGTTGGACATGTCCAGAAACGTCTTGGGACTGCATTACGGAAATTAAAAAAAGAAACGAAACGTCTGGGAGGAAAAGGATGGTTGACGGATGCCATGATCGACAAACTCCAGAATTACTATGGAATAGCTATTCCATTCTGTTTTCATTTCATTCGTAGTAATTCTGGAAATTTAGCAGGAATGAAGAAAGCAATTTATGCCACACTTTTTCACTGTGCTTCCTCAGAAGCAAAGAAGCTGCACCATCACTGCCCAAAGGTAAAGATAGCTGGTTTGGTTTTATGAGGGATAAGGCGACAGGTAAGAAAGAATACAAGCATGGTCCTGGGCTGCCTGTACCAGTTATTGCTGAGTAGAAGCCAGCCAGTATTTCTTAGGCTCTGTGATGACAGCCTGTTGTCAAAACTCAAAATCCGAACGAATCCCTGAATGCAATGATTTGGGAATGCTTTGCCCAAAGCAAGTATTTGTGCGATCAGATGTCCTGCGGCTCAGAGTATATGACGCTGTTGCTCATTTTAACATTGGTGCTAATGCTGCATGTGCAAGTGCTAAACATATGGGCATTATTCCTGGAGAGTTTTGTTTGCAAGCATGTACTTCCACAGATCAGCTTCGAATGACATATGATTCTGGTTCATTCCCATAGTGAGCATCAGATAGAACATCATAAGATATGTATAATATTTGATTTTCATTGATTGTATATAATGATACATTTTTAAAGTGCGTTTTCTCGAAATTGAAACTATCTGAAATTTTCTGAGCTAGCTAAATACTAGTTTGCCTAAGGACTGAACCTAAAACTTAATGTTTCATATAAATTGATCATCACTAAATTCAATCCGAACTACCGTCTTGTACGATTAGTATTTTTTAGGGTCAGCATCTAGATTTATCCTTCTAGATAGCCCCAATAGCATTTATTTGCTCCGTTTAACACTATTTGGTTCTGAATATTTTTTTAAAAGAGCGGACTAAAATCACCATTGGGGGTCTGTATCTTGGTTACCATGGCAACAATCAGCACAAACTGTACTGTTTTTATGCTTTCAGCTATATGTATCCAACCAAACCATAAGAAATTACATATAGGCTATTTTAAGCAAAATTAAAATTTGTGTGGAAGACCACCATCCAAGGTTTACATCTGCCTATTCACCTGTGCCAATACTTGCGCCATTCATCGAAGCCTTCCACCGATTCACAAGCCGGAAATCACTCCCGAAAATCATGATCTCCGACAACGCTTCGACTTATCAGTCTGCTGCAGAAGAGTTGAGACAGTTCCTGAAATCTTAATGATGAACTATAAGCTGTGTTTAAAATGCACGAAACTCGAGGAACAACTCAACAAGCGAGAGATACAGTGGAAATTCATCCCGAAACGCGCCCAATGGTATGGGGATTCTTGGAACGACTTATCGGCCTGACGAAACTTTCCTTGAAGAAAGTCCTGGGAAGAGCAAGCATCACACTATCCGAACTTCAAACGATTGTCACAGAAATCGAAGCGATGCTCAACGAGTCAACGACCGTCCACTTACATTTGTTTCCTCAAACATACGTAAACGTTATTGTGCTACCTTAATTTTTTTTTAAAAAAGCCCAATATCGAACATGCCTTGATATTCGTGATGTCATATTCGTCAAGCGCAAGGTTTCCACGAAAACATTCGTTAATATTACTTCAAACACTCATTAATAATTCATGAGGAAAAGACAAAAGAAAATCACTACCGTATCGTGTCTTTAAATGTGATAAAGATTCGTCCTGATTTACATAAACTTTATCTTTGATTTTCTCGGCTTAGACAACATCGATTTTCAAAATTACTACGCCAATGAACTTATCAAATGGGTCGTGTTTGAAGCCGTTTAATAAACTCGCAGCACGTGTTATCAGATCTAAAACACTCGGGCTACGCCCTCGTGTTTTATATCTGATAAAACACTGCTGCTCGTTTATTAAACAATACATCAGAAATTTAAATTTTAAAAGTACTTTTACATGCCTGTAGCTGCTGTATTTCAAAAGTTATACAAGTTAAAGTGGATGTGACATTAGTTTGTATTGAAAAACAACGCTACACGGTTCAACATAGTTCGCAGTTCGACATTATTTACATTTAGATATCCAAATTTAATACGATCATTGCTTACAATATATTAGCTAATAGTTCAATATAAACATAGCTACATTCGTTGGCTTTCAAATTGCGGTATATTCGTGCATTGTCTTGGGCTTGTGTATGTAAAAGTACACAGCACTAAAGTTAACGCCTATTCCCGTTAATATAAAGACCACACGACCCGCCAGCAAATATTACAAACGTGAAGTTCGATTTGGCAAAAGTGTTGATCATGGCATAATCATGGAAAATTTATAACTTTACTCTTTCGAGTAAATGTTGTTCGAATTAGATGCATGGCATTCAAACATTTAATTTTGACATAAACGCGCCATATGATTACCGTATGTTTTAATAGTCTTTTTATTTGATCCTCTATATGCTAAATTTCTAGCATTCTGCTGGCATGCCTGATCGTGAACACTGGCAACCTCGTACCACTGCTCCTGCGTCAATCCAGAGGCAGCATTTTACATAAGAACTAGTATTATTACTATATTCAGATTTCAGATTGTATACTAAATACTAATGAGTCTAATGACTAATCACACTGTATCAGTTTACCATATACATGTCTATAATGTTGATTCTTACTGTTTCAAAATTGGGGTTTCAAATTTAAAAGGGGGCTAATAATTTTCAAGGGTGGGGGAATGCCCCTAAAAGAAACCCTGTATATACTGTTTTACTATATAGCGTGCTATCGGATATGAGCTTTTGCATAATCTGATTGGTTCTTGTAGGGTTTACTTTGAACTAAACAGAAACTCACACCCAGATATGGCCAGTGCCTCAACTCCAACCATTCACAATGACCAAGAACCAAATTATATTAAAGCTCTTTAATATTCATCGGTATTGGGTTTCTAAACAAGAAATATATATATAAATAAAATAAACAAAATAAACAAAAAATTATAACAAAGTAAAAACTGGAGTAAACAAAGGCGTGAGTATCAGGCCATCAAGGAATGGAATTAACTTAGTCGAAACGTTAGGAACTCAAATGATATTCAAACTTTCAAACGTACTTTTTTAGCTGAACTTTTATTTTAATTATGATTTATAGATCTCATATTTGTATAAGGAATGTAAGGTTGTTTATATAGATTAATTCTCTGTATTTAGCTTTTCCAGGACCTCTCTGAAAATCACTGGTGTGAGTGTTCCTGGAGCAGATATTTAATTTGCAATAAAGATGATTACTACTAGAGCGATCATCTCTTGGAAAAGCTTCAACCACTTTTGGTGGAACTTCGTCGTCCCATCCCAATCCGAGTTGCCAGAGTTCTTGCATTGCGATTTTGGGCTTGATGAGGACTGCTGCTGGGGTCAAAAATTCCTGCCAATTTGCTGAGAATTTGGCGTCTAGTTAACTTCACTGGCACGGATGGTGTGGATTCGTTGGTAAACTGTACATTGATCTTGTAGAAAAATCTGTCTTCATTCGGGAGCCACACAGTTCCTAAAACTTTCTCTGCTTGATCTTCGCCTCCCATCATAACTTCTTCTGGATCTTCATCAGCACTGATTTGTCAGTGTGAACCCCATTTCTTGACATTCGAGTACTTCATCGATGTCTGCTGTCATATATATTGTATATATTTTTAAGATTATTGAACAAAATCACTTGAAACTTTGAATGTGCGTAGAGACCACTAAACTGGAGAACATCGTTCTAGTTTTGGTAAAGTCGCCATGGTAAAAGATTAAATTCCAGTCCTCTTGATTTCCAAAACAAAATTATTTGCTTTCTCTTCGCTGGGAAACATTTTCGAATTGGTACTGCTTCAGTAGATTTGCACTAATTTAGCTAATTTGAAACTGAAGTTTGACATTGATGCAAAGCCTATGTCAGAAAACGAAGATTTTCTTCAAAGAGACAGGACTATACTATTACTATTGTAACATTAAAACTTGAATGATATTTCCTTGAGTGGTCTGTATCGACATGCAAAGTTTCAAGTGATTTCATTCAATAATCTTAAAGATATACACAATTTTCCAAAATGTTAAAATGTTGTGCAAACAATGTGATGTCACAGGCTGAGGGACGTTTTTGAGACCGAGGGAAATATTTCTCTAACGGACCGACCAAAACGGTAAATAATTTATTTTTCTCCTCGAAGCGCATAATGCACCAACCCCCCCTTCTAAGCGAATAAAAAATACAGAGACGTCACTAAGAAGCCACTCAGCTAGTGACCAAATAAGTTGACTGAACTAATAAGTTAAATCACTTGACTGAACAGAAGAAGCATGTTTATTTCAAACGAGACAAAGCGAAAAAAGTTCGTTAACATATTGTTGGCATCTAACGTAATGGTTTCACAAAAACAACGACAAGTTCTGTCCAAAATGCTGGGATATTGCAACAAAAGTAAAAAGAGATGCAATTATGTCCGATTCAATTCACTGTCATCACTTATGATTACACGTCATTTTTTGGCCGGTGTTCAATCTTTGACGTGACCTTCGTTTGCCGCAGGATTGAGGAAAAAATTGTACATCCTTCAATTTTTCCTATCGTTGCTCCAGAAAACATGCCCTCAACTGCTTCTTGGAAGCTGTATTGTGATGTTACAGTGGAGGCATGATGCTTCTGTAAACTTCTAGACTCTGCAGTGACGGTGGAAGTGGCCATGGCTGAGCGACTCAAGACCATTGACATTTTTCGCTGACGGCTAGCTGAAGCTGTCTTGTAGGCATCCAGACTTTTCAAATTCTTATGCCCACTCAGTTGAGCCACGTAGTTCTCTGGAACATCAGCATCCATTAGATGGGAAATACATGTTTTTCTGACCAAGTGATTGCTGATATTACCTGGCAGATTAGCGGCTTTCGCAGCCTTCACAAGAAACTTTCCGATTTCGTTTTTGCCCAGTGGAGCTTTGGTGTACCAGACCTGGCAGTTACGACGGTGGTTAATAGCAAAGTAGAATTGCTTGGGCTGTTGGATTAAAAGCTCTCTGTTGGCTGTCGCCGTGTCTTGTCTTGGATACACATTCGGCTTTCCATATCAACACCTCGCTGCCAGTTTCCGGGTCCTTTCCAAGAGCTATGTCTCCCCATTTTAATCTTCTGGATTCGTCACGAGCTCTGAATCCAAAATGAAGGGAAAGAACCCACCAAACTGTCCTTTGGAGAACTTCTGGTTCATGGTACAAAACAAACCGGTTTCAAAAAGGAGATCTTGTTCTGCCATCGTCAACTCTCTAGCTGCTTGTGGTCGGTTCGCTTTGGCGTGTTGCTGCACCAGTTCTCTTTTCCTTGCTAAAAGGACCTCTCTAGCCTTATTGAATTCTTGGTCTTGGAATAAATTTAAATTTGAATTTTTATTATTTAAATATCTCTGTAAGCTTCTGAAAGTTACTGAGGGAGGAAGGTTCGTAGACTTGACCATTTTTCTTTCGTACATTCATAAAAAATTTGGAAATAAGGATATTTAACTCTTTAGCAGGTATTGCTTCAATTTCTCTTGTCTCATTTATCGATATAAAGTACCTTTTTACAACATTAATATCGTATGTTGTCTTCTTTGTTGTGTTTTCTGGTCGCTGTCTTTCAATAAACGTTTGAATTTCGTCAATATCCTCGCTTGTATTTTTGTCCTCTCTGTACTTTTACCTTCATTAGAGGGAACAGTGAAGTCTTCTGTTGGATAATATAATTCACTGTCACTGTGTTCGCTTTCGTTTGAGTAAATTTTGTAATTTTTACGAATTTTTTAAATGGCGGCCTTTAAAACATTTAAAAAACTTTTCGCATGAGGATTTAAAACTCGCGCGGTCCGTACGCTCTCATACGGACCGCTCGTTAGCCAATCAGAAAGCGGGATTTGGTAGGATACGGACCGTAAAAAAATAATCGTTAATATGTTAAGAGTTCTTTCAAATAAGACAAACTTAATTTTCGTTTCATATGCACTTTAAAGTGCCACTACGATGAAAATTCACCCCCGTCTTTTAGATTTTCTTTAGCATAGAATAGTATTTCAGGGTCGAAAGTGATCATCGATGTAAAAAAACTAATTTTGAAGTAAGTATTTTGAGCTCTGAAATCACTATTATTTAATGTGAGCCTGCAATTTCAAAAGGTGATATTGTTTGTGACGTCAGATTCTCAATGCTACGCCTAAATTTTAGTTGAGGTTACTGTTTTGTTGTTTTCTTCGAGAAGTAGATGAAATGTTCAGCCTTTCAGACGAAGAATTTGAAAAACGACCTTGATTTACTTGAAGAATTAGCCATGTAGAGTCTTCGCATTGAGAATCTGACGTCACTTCGTTACGCTGGTCAGAAACATGATCGATTAATGGCGGACGTAACAACTCCAGATTCGGAGTCAAATAAATAATACTTGCCATCGTCTAATCGCAAAACGGTTTCGAACGAGTAATATTTAGAAGCTCTGCTTTATAAATACGTAAAAATATCGATAGGTAAAAATTTGATCGTAGTGGCACTTTAAACCCTCACTGTGCATATGAAATGAAAATTAATTAAGTTTGAACCCGCCCCTTTGGCTGTGACAGCATCAGCTTATTTTTGCAGACTATGAGGATTCAGAATTGAATTGTTCCATTTCGTTACTCAATTGTTACATTGTGGTTTACCATGCTCAAACCAGTGACAGGTTTTCGAAATTGCTTAATCATCACTGCACGGATATGATAAACGCCTCAGGAGTCAGGAGCATACAAAGTCCCTCTACTCCATTCTCCATCATGGCTATAGAATCACTGTGTTGTTTATCATATATAGCTTGCCTTTGCGATTCTTTTTCTTGATCTTTTTGTTTAAGTTCGATTTCCTTTTCTTTCCCTCTGTTTCCAGCTTCTCTCTCAAATACTCAACTGCATCAGATCCTCTTGTTTTCTTGCATTTCTCACTATCTTCACCTTTTCTCTTATTACTTTCCTTCAAAGTCTCCATTGCCTTGAGTCTCATATCAGTAGCGTCGCGCTTGCTCTGATCTGCTTTTTTCTGCTGTAATATTTAGGTGTGTTTCTTCAGAATGCTCCTCTTTTGCGATTATTTCTTCTAATAAAACGTAGAGCTCGGTCATTTCTGTGTCGATTCCTTAAGCTCTCTCTTCGTTTCTATTTTTTTCTTGAACTTTTCTGCCAGTAAACCATATTGCTCGCGGACTCCACGTTTACTGACCTTAAATTTTGGTTCAACAGCATCATTCAAATGATCAGCGATAGATCACTTTCCTTGAATGGGTCTGTTACAAGTATCTGCCTGCATAGCACCACATTGTGGTTATCTGTCTACTCCATGACAGAACATCTTCTTTTATATAAAACAACAACAAAAATCAGACTTATTTCGCTATCAAAATTCGTCAGCAACCTCGTATAAAATACATTTCAAATTAATTCAGTGCTATACTTACTATTTTGACTTCTTTGCTTTTGAATTTTCTATCGCGTTTTCTCGAAGACAATAAACCTTCAGTTCTCACGTCTTCGACGACAGAAGGACGGCTGGCGTTTCTACCTTGCGCATGCGTATTAAACAAAAACGTGTCAAAATCAGTTCCGCTTACCGTCGTCATTGACCGCCGTCTTCGATCTTAAGGTCCCTAATACGAAATCTATGTTCGGAGTAATTACCTTGAAGCCATAGACGTGTTACCGCGTCCGTTAGCCAAACTGTTAACGTATCGCGTGTCAGAGGAAGACCATTTTCGTATCTAAATAATAAAACCTGCTGTATTGCCACGACGATGAAGGTAGTTGTCAGAGCACGAACCGCACAAATGTTGATCCTATTCGCAAAGTGCAGCCTTTGCAGAATTGATGTGTTTTTAGAGGATTTGATTGTTTATAAAATCACCATAGAGTTGTCTGTCAATTTTCACATCGTCCAATGATAAATGGGTCTTGGCGTCATAGGACGACTATCTCGTAGTAAACTCCCCACAGTGCAAAAAGCCAAAAAGTCACGATAGTCGGTGAGGTTGATTGGTCGAAAAAGTTACTGTAAGAACTAAGATATTTACTGTGAACGCGCTTGATTCCTCGTATGACTCGTTCCACAGAGGCAATGAGCCAGGGGACTACCGAAACCGTTTTCGATGTGCAATGACCGGACGCCGGCTAGATACACTTTAATAGAACTCGCTTTGAGCGTACGCGGCGAATAGCATCAACGTTCGTTCGTTTGTCTGTAGAGGACAGCCTTTGTCGTTGAGTTGTTGACTCCAATAGCAGAAATCCAGAAAGCGGTGCTGAGACGAGGTGTGTTCTGTGGGTAGATTTTGATAAGCCTTGAAATAGAAGTGATGTGTGCTCTTCTAGAGCTTGCATGTCAGTCAGGCGTGTAGCCTCTCTGTATATCCTCTATCTCTGGTATATCCAGAGGCCGGATGTTGGCTTCGGGAGCAAGGTGGAAAAAATTCCTGCAAGTTGAATCGGGAGAGGGCATCAGCTATCGAATTGGTCTTACTGGGGATGTGGACAGCAGAAACGCGAAAATTCTATTTGGCTGTAATGAGAAATGCGTGGAGGAGGTGCATGATTTTGTCATCTTTGGACGATCCTGAACGTTGAATGTGTACAACGCTTTGATTGTTGCAAAGGAATTGGATTCGTTTATGAGACTAGATTGGTCCCTATATATGCATGCTAAAACTATAGGATAAAGCTCTTTGTAGGCCATGCCCAGTGGTTGTTGTGTGGGCAGCCTTGCTTGGGAGAACCATTCTCCATTATTATATGCACCAAAACCCTCACCGGAGGCATCTGTACAAAGCTCAAAGTCTGGTACGAACGCCCATTCTGGCAAATCGAAAAAATAAACCCTGTTCCATGATGGCAAAAATTCGTTCCACCATGTTAAATCACGCTGGTACTCTTTGGTAAGGCGAATGCCTTTCCAAAGAATTTGCGACCAGGAGGGACCACCAAGCAAGCATGGTTAGTTTACCCACAAGTGATTCGAGTTCGTTTACAAGTCTTTTTGTCTGCCCATTCCTTGGTGAGATGTATCAGTTCGTTGAGTTTGTTGTGTGGTAAGCGCGCTGTCATCTTTTCATAATCCAATTCTATACCGAGGAATGTTAGGCACATGGTCCTTCGCATTTCTTCGGTGCTAGCGGGATACCATTATAAATGGCGGCTTGTTCGATTGCGTGCAGAAAAGTTGAACATTGGTCGAAGCCTGCTGGTGCTAGTGTGAAAAAATTTACTTCTAGATTGTGTACTTTGTAGTTATTTTGTAGAATCCACTCAAATAGTTCGGCGAGGTTGTTGAATATACAAGGAGCCGATCGTAAACCGAAAGGGAGCGCCATATCGATAAAGCATTGATCGCGCCATTTCATTCCCAAGAGATATCGATCTGCAGGATGTATGGGAAAACATACGATAGGCGTTTTTCATGTCTATCTTTCCCATTAGCGTGCCTTTTCTTGCATTCACAATCATGTTAATCGCATCGTCAACTTTAATGAGATGGGAAACTCGCTTTTAAGAATACCGTCGTTGACACTGTGGTTAAGGGGATGATAAGTCCAAAATAAGTCGGCAGCCGTTTTGCTTGTGTTTTTTTTTTGGTATGACAAAATACGAAACAGGTGGCGTTGATGACGGGCCAAAAACTCTAACTGCTTGGATTTCTGCAGAAAGATACCGGTCGAGGACAATCATTTGCCGATGGACAGTTCGCCTTAGCTCCTTGAAGTTTAACAGAGTCGGAATGAAAACCAATATGAAAACCTTCGCGCAGTCCTGTGATCAGATAATGTACTTTTGATCGGTCCGGATGTGCCAGTAATTGTAATTCTAAATTATCTACGTTTTGAGTTTTTTTAGTTATTTTTTTGCCACATTTACAAAATATAAGTAAATAAATATAATACAATTAGTAAGAAATTGATAAGTGGCGAGGAGACCTCCAGAAACCATTAGGCTTAATTAATAGGAGGGATCCTCGTGATAAACAGATTTCAGTTATTAATAAAGTTTGGTGCATAAGTGCGGACTATATTATCTAATACAATTATTGAGATAGATGTAAAAAATTTAGCATTCTACTGCGAAAGGAATTCAGGGTCTCTGTGTTGATAATATCGATGGGCAAAGAATTCCATATTTTTGGTCCTCGAAAGAGAATAGTGAACTGTTTGATATTTGTTCTACATGCATGAGATCGGTAAGATTTTGCGTTTCTGGTGTTATGATCATGGACCTGTTGACTGGTAGTGAATAGATTAAGTAATGGTAACGGAAGTAAGTGATGGTGATAAGAGAACATAAATTTGGCGATATAGAAATAATTAATTTTATAAATGTCAAGTATTTTTAATTGTCGAAATAGTGGAGCAGTATGAGCATAAAAGTCAGCATTAGTCAATGCTCGAACAAGACGCTTTTGCAGTAGGAATATCCGTTTTAGGTTGGTTACATAAGTGGAGGAGTTAATCGGTGAGTTGGCCAACGTGTTTGTGTGAGGTGCTGCTTGATTGATAGGATGAAAATGTTTAAGAAAGAAATTTTGCAGAGGATTTTCAGCGGCGGTTTTACCGGGGCATGGATCTTCGTCTACGAAGTTGTAGTTCGGGAGATCGCTTGCGTTTCTGATTTGAGGAGAATGGATGCTCTTTTTGGCGGTGTGGTGGCTCCTCGCATCCAACAAGGTTCCAAGCATGTCAAAAGCGGCAGTTATTTCTTGGGCTGGCACAGGAACCCTGGTTCCAAGAGAGACAGATTTGCGCTGCGTTGCGGTCCCCCTGGGCTTCGTGACGAAAATTACGCATGACACCAGAAGGCAAATAAGAGGTGCGATTAATTGTGGTGGTGTGGTAGTGTATAAATCTGACCTCATAACACTCCAATCGCGTAGGTTGCTGGACTCAGCCTCACGTCGAAAGGCGCGGTCGTAGTGGCACCATGCCATGCCGCCGAAACGCTTGGCCGTGCGAATTATCAGCGCAATATAGTAGTAGTAAAACTTTATTGCACGCTGGCCCTGTCAACAATACTGCTGATTTCCACAAAGGGCATGCACAACATTTACAAAAATACAAGTATATATAATATTAAAAATATGAACAAATCTACCCTAATACTAATCTACAATGCAATAAAAGTTTCTAAAAGTCTAAAAATAATTCAATTTAACAATACACGAGGCAATTCCGGATTTGAAAGAATGGTATGGTTTACAATCACAGAAATCAGTGGGAAGAGAATTCCACACTTTTGCTCCGCTGTAAGAAAAGCTTTTTTTAGGTTTTCTGTTTTTGGCAGAGGAAACTGCAGGGAGGTATCAGAACACCAAAGGTTGTAATTAAATACTCCAGAATTTTTAATGAAATGGTCTGCCAGGCAACTTGGTGCCATATCGTTAAGTATCTTAAACATCTGTTTTGCTTTTTCTTTTCTGAGTTTCTAATGTTTCCCATCCCAAGGCAGCTAGTGCCTCCTGGTGGGGAACATCATTACTCATGTGCATTGTGACACGTGCAGACCTATTGTGGAGTTTTTGCACTCTCTGTGATAGACCTATACCGAGTGTATCCCACACCTCACTACAGTAATTAAAATGAGGTTGTACTAATGCATTATACACAGAGTTGAAGGTATTTCTATCGACAAAATCGCGAATTCGATTAATCGCACCAATGCCAGATGTGACTTTTTTTGGCAACATTTTCCACCTGCTCACTCCATGACAGAAATTGATGTGGGTAGCTTGTTTTATGCCAGTAAATCGCGTGCTCGATGGCCTGTAAGTGGAGATGATGGCCGAATAACTGTTGAAACACTCCACCCATGTTAGTATGTCGGCACGTCCTGTTTTCTCCGAGGGTTCGTCCTAGCGCTAGGCACGATTGTAGAACCTTAGATGGTGAACGATATTGACTCCGACTGGGGTTCTCGGGATCAATTCCGACATCCACAAATTTATGGGAGAGAATATGCATGACAAATTTTGGCAGGATTGGCGCGCGGGAGGTGTTTCGACTAAGTCATCGTACTTGTGGGATGAAGAGCCTGTTGTTCAAGGCTGGAGGATAAACTGTTCGTGTTGGGTATACCAACGAATGCTTGTAAAAACAAAGGAGCAGTGAACATACCTGTGACCTCGGTTGGATTACCTGCTGTGGTGTTTGGTGCTGTACCAGCCAGTGCGTTGGGAACGACAGCAGGGATGGTCAGCACTTGGGCTTGGAGGCCACTGCCTATGACTTGTTGCGCCGACTGGTTGGTCTGTCATATCCTGTTTGTACTTGCGAGTTGGCTCACTGCGTCAGTCAGCGTCTTCAAGACCGGCCAAAAATTCGGGGGATTGAAAGGCAGCTTCTTAGTTGACTTAGGTGTCGTTAGTTGTGTCTCGGGATCTTGGATGGCCTTCGTTTAGTGGTATGTCCTCGTTCGTCGACATTGCAATTCTTTACGATATTTGTTCTTCAGCTTTCTATTACATGTCCGATACCTTCCGTGCAAGTGCGCTAATGATTTGTCATGTGCTTTACCAGTCTTTTTGCCATACGCACAACTGACACCTCACACCGTACTTCTGCGCATGCGTGGTTACCTAGCTATAACCTTGGCTATTACATAACCTCACTTAAATTATCCAAACGATCCTAAAAAAAGCAAACTAAATTATCCAAACGATCCAAACAATCCTAAAAGAGTAAATGATCCAAACGATCCAAAAAAAATAAATTAAATGATCCAAAATAAACAGCAAATTAAATTATCCAAACGATCCAATGAAGCAAATGATCCAAACAATCCTAAAAAAGCAAATTAAATTATCCAAATGATCCAAACAATCCCAAATGTGTAAATGATCCAAACTATCCAAAAACAGGCAAATTAAATTATCCAAATGATCCAGAAAAGCCAATGACCCAAAAAAGAAACAATATAAATAACCAAATTACCTAAAACAACCTGTATTTTTGTCTGACATCACCGGTGGCTTGGTATATGGCACATTAACCGAATATTTTCTTGTTTTTATTGATAAGAAATTCATTGTTGCTTTTAGTAAAATTGATTCTTCGTTAATTATCAATTTTGCTGTTTAGGTCACAAGAAATTCCATTATCATACCGCTCAAAAAGAAACAAAATTGCTGTGTCTTGTCTGCAAGGGTCACAAGTTTGTTAGCACTTTGTACTATTTGGCATAACCCTCCTTAAATAAAGTTTCTATCATATCCTAATTGCATGAAATGCGAACCTGTTTAAATGACTTGCAAAAACATTTGATGGTAATGAGAAGTGGAAAGCTATTGTACCACGTGCGAAAACCAAATAATACGCACGTAAACAAGATGAGCCTGTAAACAATGGAGGAAAACAAGATGTTTAAAGACAGCATTCAAGAATGTTTCGGTATATTATATCATTTATAGACCCTCCGTTCGAGGAATTCGTTTATAGATTATTTGGTTGAATTCCCCTCGCTCTGCATCTATAAATGATAAAAATCCTATAGAATATTGTGGTTAGGGTTCTTGTAAAGCTTCTGAATCTTGAGAAAACAACCTTGATGTGTCTAATAATCTGTGTCCATTGCATGTCCGATACACGAAGATGCCCATATCGTAAATAAGATGCATAACATTGTATTATATATATTATATTATATTATACCTCACAGTTCCAATCAGAGAGCTAGATTACCATGTAACCATGGTATTTTCAGGAATAGCCATCCCACACCTCCAATTACCCACTAATTGTAATTATCTGTTAGCCTGTGAAGGCTCTGGAATTACCTGCTTTAACAAAAACATGTATAATTATTACCAGCAGTTCTAAAAACATAATAACAAGAGCCAACAGTCACAATAGGATTATTTGAACGAATGTTGCTGCCAGCACTTATCAAGATGGACAAACTTAAATTGCCAGTGTTTGATGGCAATCCAGTTGATTATGCAAGATTCAGAGTGCAAATTGAGAGAAAAGGTGTTTATGATAATGTTGAAAAACCGAAATTTTTTCTTTACTCTGTACAGGAAAATGCTAAATCACGTTTAAAGAAGTTTATCCCAGGATCTGAAAGTACGAAGAAGCATTACAAACACTTGACAAGAGATTCGGTCAGCCAGATCTGTTAGTTAATGAGTTTCCAAACATCCCAACAGAGAATTCAGAAAAGATCAAGAGTTCGTATCAAAACGCATTGGTATCTATAGGGAACTTGATTTCAAGCATGAATTGAAAGCACAAATTTCAGAGTCTTACATCAAAAGACTTCCAACTTATCTCTGTGGCCAATGGGGAGAGTCGAAGACAAACCGGAGCTGACAACATTGGAAGAGTTTGCGGATTGGTTGGAAAAGGAAGCCAAACTGTGCAAAGGAAAGCGAAGATGGATACCTGAAAAGAGGGATTGGAGGCGAAGTCCAGGTTCGAAATATGGTCAGAATGAGGTATATTCCATGAAATGTTACACTACCTTCTCTCTTGGCTTCACGAACCAAGATGTAGATGCGCGTGTGCACACACGACATTCCAGCCTGCACAATTAAGTTTTTCAGTGGAGTGCAGTGTGCACAGTACTGGCTCTATCCTTTACCCCATGCTTTATCTGCCATAGGGTGGATATAGCAAGATGAGAAGGTGATGGTATGGTCCTCGGGTCATAGGTGTTAGTCGGAGTGTCCTTCTAAATGGACTGCCTGACAGAGCTAACAAGCTCCATCTACCGGGAATTGTCGTAGGGGGTTACTGGCACTTGTTGAAGGTGCCAGCC
The DNA here is from genome assembly GCA_035772405.1 of Chrysogorgia sp. JL179-B06. Lineage (NCBI taxonomy): Eukaryota > Metazoa > Cnidaria > Anthozoa > Scleralcyonacea > Chrysogorgiidae > Chrysogorgia > Chrysogorgia sp. JL179-B06. The sequence continues at coordinate 4,173,954 of JAYKKM010000209.1, read as the reverse complement.
CAGACTGTGGGGGGACAGGAGCATCCATTTTCCCATAGTAGGCTTGGGCACCAGCCTGTCCTACCCCAGTTCCCTAAAAATGTCTAGATTTCTTCGTTGATTTTAAACAAGTTTAAACAGTTTGTAAACAAATCGTGCCAAACACAGGGGTTCTTTGTTGTGGTATCTAGGACAAAGGTGCCCGACGTCGGGCTAATGATGTTTTAGGCAGAGTCAGGCACACAATCTGGCTAGTGTTGTATGTCTTGTATTATCCCCTCGCAAGCAAGTGATAATCTCGCCGCGGCAGGGATCCATTTCTCATGAAAGGTTTGTATATATATATATTTAAGCGGAGCATGGTAGCACCAACTCCTTATAAGGAAGTAAAAAGTCGTTTTGGGTGATACGTTTTTATTTTTGCAACGCATAGGGCGGCCATTGGTGATCTGACGAACTATATAAAGAGGTTTTTACGAAGGGTATACACGTTTGCCTAATATAATAGGGATGTGTGTTATGTTACGTATTTAGACTCACTAATTCCAAATCTGTTTTCAGAATTGAAAATAGTTAAATATTGCTCAGGTACTTTAATGTCTGGGTTCAAAAAATAAGTAGACCCAATCCCACGTGCGGCCGCAGCTTCAGTAAGCGATAAATATGTCGAAGTACCGTACTTTTGCAAACAGATGATGTATGAGTGTATAAAACAAATATTTGTTTGTTGTGTGATACTTTCTCTCGTTACTAAGTCTCTACGAAGAGGTTCGTAGGTTCAAGTTCACAACACGAAAGGTAAGAATGGATATTTCATATTTGTTTACATATCTTTAGTTACTAACTAGTAACTATCACTGTGTATATCGTCCGATGACTTAGCCAAGGTTGATGGCCTAAAACTTATTTCATACATAACATGGCTTATTGTAGTTTACTAGTCAAGCCATATTTTATATGCTCAGTTGAAACTACAATTTTGTGTATAGGATTTTTACTGTTGTATTTTGCTATCCTTTTTCTCATTATTTTCAATACTTTAACTCCCCATTTCCAAAGAGTAACAGAGACGACAACAGTGTGGAACAACCTTTCTACAGTTTATCCCCACAAATGATTTTAGTGTTTTATTTGGGAACTAACAATACAGAATCATGAAACAATATACATGTATATACAATATTTTCTCATTTTGTAATGCTATAAAAATAGAATAATAAAAACTAGATTATTTACAAATAGAATGTACAGTTTGATGTGCTCTATATACTGTTCATTATACATGTTAGTACACATACTCTAATCTAATCTAAGTTACACAACAATGTACAGTATTTCAAACGCAGATAATAATTATTATATTATTTGTAGATAGAAGAAAACTAGACCTTGTGTATTCATTATCATACAACAAGAATACTGGTTAAAATGCTGATAATTGTTGAGTAAAGGTAAAATTCATGACTTTTATGCTTTAGAATCAATCTTATTAAGTACTTAGCATGATTTGCATGAAGTTGACAATTATAAGAGTATTTTGCATCCTTAACTGCTTTCACCATTACCGATACAGTTGGCAGATTAAATTTAATAAAAATATAAAACTTAATGCTTATTCTTTATTTTGAATTATTATTCCACACAGTTTGTGTAAACTGGCTGCCAAAAGACAATATCTTTGCAACCTGCTGCCGAAAGACTATTCATCTTGACAGCACAAGAGTTTTCACTACTATGCATACATTATAGATAAGTGATGGGCCAATTATTGATTTTTTATTTTGAATTATATTAACACAGTTTGTGTAAACTGGCTGCCAAGACACAATATCTTTGCAGCCTGCTGCCGAAAGACGATTCGTCTTGACAGCACAGGAGTTTTCACTACTATGCAATTATTTATTATATATACATGTACATTTCATGGATAGGTTATGGCGGATTATTGATTTATATAATACCTACAAAAGCTTATTTGAAGTAAATTGTGAATTATTATGGATAAACAGCTTTGTTTAATTATTTGATATGCTAATTTAAATTGTAATATTACAGTACAGTGCATTAATACATACAGTAATACATTAATTTGTTGCATTTTAGAAGCCTTTCAAGCTAACTATGGATGTTCTCTATGTTCAGAGTTGTAAGAAGTCCCAGCAAAGTTGGCCTTTGCTTTGGATCAGTTTTTGTTGCCTTTGCTCCCAAACCATCCAATAATGAACTATTAACTTCTTTGGCAATAAGTTTAAAAACTATCCCAAGTGAATAAACATCACTTGCAGGGTTGGGAGGGCAACCCTTTAATAGCGACTTTGAGCAGGCCGGCGATCTACGAGTACGAAGACGTAATGTAGAGTAGGAGATTCGTACGAGGCGTTTTTTATTTTAGGCAGGAAATTTAGCTTGAGCGGCAAAAACCAAAACCATAACGAAAACGATGGAGAAATTGACGTATTTATATTGTGAAAATATTATCGACGAAGAGTAGTTCGCTTTGCTGTACGATGTAAAAAGAAAGGTGAATCTTTACATACCATATCAGACCGTACCGAAATTTGATTTGGATGAACTTTCAGATGATGAATGTCTTAATTTTTTCCGTTTTTATAAAGACGACATCAACCGATTAACTAATGCTTTGCAACTACCTGATAAAATCGTCTGCCCAAACCGAACTGCAGTTTCGTCAGTTGAAGGCTTGTGTGTTTTATTAGGCAGATTCTCCTATCCCTGTAGACATTGTGACATGGTGGCTGGTTTTGGAAGATCAATTTCAGAGCTATTTTACATCACCAATAAAATGGTAGACATATTACACAACAAATATGGTCATCTTTTAATATCTTTTGAGCAACCATGATTGCAACCCTGTATACTTAAAAGGTACGCTGATGCTATCCACGACAAGCGGGCAGCTCTAGAAAACTGCTGGGGGTTTGATGGTACTGTCCGTCCCATTTGTCGCCCACAGATGAACCAAAAAACAGTGTACAATGGTCACAAAAGGGTGCATTGGAAATTCCAACATGTCTGGAATTTCCATAGCCCTCAACCCTAGGTGAATTTAATATGATAGCCAATGTAGATGTTGTTCATAAATCTTTATAGCCTAAGTGGTCATGAGTTGGTCATGAGTACTGTAATAAGTAATCAGTGAAAATAAAAATATTGCAAAGGGGCCTGGTTTCTTCAAAATTCAAGACATTTTGTCTTCATATTTCAGAAGGGAAAAGACATGATGCAAGAATGCTCACAATGTCTGGACTTGATCAGTTGCAACAACACTCATTTGCTCCTGATGGTACCCCTTTATGGGGTACCATACACCATTAACAATCCAGGAAAGGGAATTCAATGTGGCAATGAGTGCTTCAAGAGTTTCTGTAGAATGGGTATTTGGTGACATTGTTTGTTATTGGAAGTATTTGGATTTTAGGAGGAACCTCAAAATTGGACTCAGTGCTATTGGGAAACACTACTTGGTTGCAGCTCTTTTAAGAAATGCACTTATTTGCCTTTATGGCTGCTCTACTAGCACTTACTTTAACATCCAACCTCCACAATTAGAAACATCTTTTTTATAACTGCATGTGATTGCCAACTTAAGTAAAACTACAATTTGATAATGTAACTTTATTAACAAATGTAAATTACATACATTATATAAACAAAGTATAAAATGAATGTACACATTAATACTATTACCATTTTTTTGGAAAAATTGCCTAATATATAGAACTTGACAAAAATGTTTTGTAGTTTATATTTAACAAGAACTAAACTTATGACAAAATGTTTACATACTGTCCATTTAATTGTGTTTTCCAGCAATAAATTTAAGCAGCTCAGTTTGGGTTTCCTGCTGAGCTTGCTGCAGTTCCTTTTGTGAATCAAGTTGTTGTTTCATAAATCCCATGAAAACTGCTTGTTGTTGCGAGAAGAATGTTTTGTTGTTGAACAAGGTGTAATTGGGCTTGTTGCTCTCTTTCTTTCTCTTGTCTCCTTTCTTCTATCTTTAATTTCATGTTTTCTCTCAAAATCTCTGCAACATCATTCTTGCGACGTCGATGTGGTGTGGTGGTGTTCACCTCATCTTCGTCTGATTCTTTAAAACTTCGTGGTCAACAAAGAAGCGAAAACGAAGACGTGATGTCCTAACCGCTGACCATTCTGAAAGTATGCGCAAAACTATGCGCAGATGGTTAAAACCTGTCGACTCGGTTTTCGTTCTCGTCGTCCTGCTCAAAGTCACTAATACCTCCGGTGCAATGTGGCTATAGACGTCTTTGTATTTTTTAGCTTGTAGTGCTTGGAATCTCACATACTTTCCCAAAGTCGATCGACTTTATGATTATATTTTTGATTTTACATATCCTTTCTTTTGGAAAACCAGAACATTGTTTGTTTTCAGATCGCAGTGTAGATGGCCTTTTTGTGTATGTGGTCTAATGCATCTGTGATATCGTAACAGATGCATAGCCAATCCTTTGTGGACATACTCTTTTTTACTTTTTCAAATTTTGAATCAAACAACATTTTATATACATTGATTGATCATGTTCACCAACAAATTCCATTATCAATGATGTTTTTTTCTCAACCTGAATACCGAACAAGTGTGGTGTACATCTATGGGAAAACAGTTGCATGTAGTTTGCTTCCCTATACAACATATCAATGCTCCCTTGAATCAACTGCTTTTCTACAACATTAATGCCGAGGCATGTAAACTTCCTCAGAAAGCAATTACCAAAGGCACCACTACTTTAAATATTTTAACAAGATAATTAACAGAGCACAAGGGAGGATCAGGGTAAAACGCTAACCATGGCATCCTCTCACTAATGATTATTACCCAAATTTGATTACTGTACCTTTCGAGGTGCAATCAGCTGTCCAACAGAGTATTCTCCTGACAAAACCTTCTTTTTCAGCTCTTCCTATAATCTCATTGGTTGGTGGAGTTGCCACAGTTATCTCTCCTCCAGCACCTTTCAGTTTTTTTCCTTCTGACTTTGGTATTGGTTGCAGTATTCAACCTTTTGAATCTGTTGATATCAATGCCAACAGATTTCAACCATTCTTGAACAATCTGTCCACCATTCTTTGAAACTTCATCACTTTTGTTTTGGACATTGTACCGCCTTGCCAACTCGGACCAGTTAACCAAATTACCAGCAGGATAACTGGCAACTTCTGCTTTCATAGCCTCTTTGTCCCATGTCATCTTGCTCAAATCTCCCACAGGATTTTTTTTTCCAGCTGTGATGATCCTGTTTTGAGCACTTTCTTTATTTTCAAAAGCCATGGAAAGTCTTGAACATCGGGCAGCCTCCAGGGATTGACGATTACCATAACACCTAGGATTTATAATTATAAACTAGAAATACGTATACGCAACAACCCCACACCCGCTTACTGTTTGAAACGTTTAAATTTATAGCGCAGTTGCTTACTGTACTTATTTTCGTTCTTTTACTTGAATAGCACCCGTCGAAATGACGTCAGTATCCATGTTTGTCCGCTTTTACCCCTAATTCTTGCGGCTATAACAAAAGAAAATAGCTCGTTTGCAGGGCTCGTATAAAACGCAGGTTGCAGGTTAAGAATATATAGTCGTTTTCTGGACGATCTTTTTAGTTAGGGTAAATATTGGGGTTAGTATTAGGGTTAAATAACCACAATCCTAACCCAAATCCTAACCCTAACCCTAACTAAATGCAACATGTTCTCTCCTTAAATTAACCTATTATCCTTAAGTTACAAATTGCTGTGAATTAAGGATAATGGTTAATCTAATGGATCATAAGAATCACGCATGCAAACAACAGTCAATTACTAAGTCTCTCTTATTAGTCCACATACACCAAGTACATGTATGGGAGACAAGGGTGCAGGGTAGGTATGGTTGTGTCGTAAAACTTGCTAGACAGGGGTTAGGCTTAGAAAACTCGCTAGGCTAGGGTTTTAGGGGGTTTAGGGTTGGGATTGATGTTGTGATGGGGTTGCATTCTAACCCTACAATACCATTATCCTTAATTCAGAGCGATTTGTAACTTAAGGATAATGGTTAATTTAAGGAAGAGACCGTGCTGAACTAAAAAAAGATTGTCTAGAAAACAACTTGTATTCCAACCTGAAAATTCCCAACATTTGTGAGTTAAATTTGGTTTGTTTGTCTGCATTTTGAGCTATTAATAGCAGCCAGACGCTATGCTATTAGGTATAATAGCCCATTCATTTGCCAAACTTGGAAAATTTGTCAATATCTCAGAGCTTTGTGTTGTCTGAATTTAATTGTTTCATAGAACATCAAACTAAATAACTATATAGCCCAAACTTTTTAATTTTTGGGTGCAGTAACAATAGTGGGGAAGTCTACTGCTGTTTCTACCCTCAATCACTAAGAAAACAATTACTTGTTTCACACTATTGATAATTCCACATGAAATAATCAACTCAGTAGTTAGTATAAACAGACACCAAAGGCTGTTGAAGGAAGAATGTGTATCTTTATCATACAATGGTCTGCTTTTTAAAAAAATGAAGTTTGTTCAAATGTCTACGGGTCTATTCAAATTGGGTTTAACATGTATTAGGGATTCTACCCACATTAGACTGCTGCGATGTGGAGCTGGCAGGGATGTGGAAAACTTATATAATATTGATGTTCTTGGTAGGTCTCAATGCAGCGCAGGAAAACTGATCTTTTCTAAGTGGGGACTTGCAACCGATCAGTTAATGTACAGGATTTATATAACTTTTGAGTTAAAATTAGTTTTTGTAACATTGTACAGTACATATAAATATGTGTTTATATTTGACTGTAATTTGTTAGGAAACAAGACGCCCATTGATACCAATCTTAGCATTGAAGGGGCTACCATAAATATTATTATTAATAATATATAATAATAAATGCCTAGTGCTGAAACCATATTTTGATGGTTATTAATACAAAAGCCATGTATCTGCAACAAGACATAGCATTATGTACTATAGTATCTAAATTACATCACCATGTGTATATATAACCAATGTTCAAGATGACATTCCTAGCTCGCTTGTTGACATTGAATGTCAACATACCCATGTCAATATAATCCTATATTAGCTGTATTTACATTACAAGCCTAGGACCAGCATTGTCCAAGCCTATTCACAGACACAATAAGTTATGTATATGGCCACTAGGCCAGCTACTGTAAGCCTAACATGTTCCATAATGGATGCATGGATTAAACACAGATTGTTTATGGAATAAACACTGTAGACCAGTATACAATACATGGACGATCGTCAGTCTCAGAAAAATTATTCCCAGTTGAAAAAAATTGATTGCCACTGATTGCCAGTGACTCTAACCATTGAGCCATCATAACCAGTACATCATTGTATTCATTCTCTCTCCATCGGAGTCTTAGCTGTAGTCTACTATATAGGCTCATTATCAAACACAGAATAAACATACTGTACATGCAATTTCAAAATATGAACTAACACTTACTATTCTGTAGTATTATAAAGCACAAATTACGAGAATAACACTGGATATCGTCTTCGAGTTGCTTTGACTTGTTTCTGTCGAAATCCTTCTTGCTGTGTTTGTTTTGTCACAGAATAAGTATTGAGGTTTTGTTTTTAATAACGACATTCCCCTCTCGTTCTCTTCTGCTCGTGCAGCTTCAGCCTGCCATTCGTTATTTAAATTACTCATTTCACGTACATTTCACGTTTTTTCGAGTAAAACAAGACGCCCGCTAGGCGTTAACTCGGGCTATTTTTAGGGACATGGCACGCATATTGCCGTCCGGTCGAGGGGATAATTACATTAACTCAGTAAAGAGTTAATTTTATTAATATTTGGCTGATGCACTCCAATTGTTATATATACTTCAAGCCTCTAGGTGCTGTGATAGAAATATGCTATTAGTGACAGCAATATCCCTTAGCCTCTTAGGTAGTTTATATATGACATTTCAAGTGAAGACGACTAAGTTGCACACTCATCAGAGAAGTGGCGGCGCCAGGCCTTGCAGTTTTTTTTTGGGGGGCAATAGAGGGGCAAACTAACTTTTAAGGGGAAACCTTAATCACGCAACAGTGTCATAAAACTGTAATTGACGTTTTCTGCGAATTAAAAAAATGAGATATCCTAAGGGCTAAGGTCGAGTATAGTGTAAACTGGAAAGTTTCCAACAATTCACTTCTTTATCTTAAAGTAGATTCATTATTGGTACTGAGTTACCCTTGTGCCCTTTCAGAAGCGCAAATACGCAATTATGATGTACTGTATTTATGTTCCAAAATAAATACCTCTAAAACTTGGGGGGGCAGAAAAAAATTGGGGGGCCCAATTGTAATGCCCCCCCCCCCAAGTTGCTTGCAGTGAATGTGTGTGTGAACCGCTTGTATATCACCTCTATCGTGCACGCTCGGTGTTCCTTTGGCGTCTCATTCTCATTGCGTTTGATTTCGGCAACGACCGCTCTTGTTACTTGCCAGCCTGCTACCTTGGCAAATCCACATGTATGTGGGTGAATGAGATTGAAAACCATGATAATAAATTACCAAACTTTCGTAACTGAAATTACTATTTGTAATGAACGCACTTTTCAAGACAACGTCCTTTATCGGAGCAAATTTTGAATCTGCCGCCAAAAATTGCGTTAAGCGCATTATTATGACAGGTGCATGACATAACACAGGCGACCATTAGGTCAGACAACTGTAACATTGCAATATGTATAATGTTGCCAAAAACCTGTTGTTGTTAAAGCTATACTGAGTAGCCAGGGACATGCAGGTTAGGGACATGCATTCTATTTTTAAAGCCTATATATGTGACGCATGACAAATAACGAATCATTATATTAAATTATTAAAGATAATTAAATGTTTTAGTTTTAAGGTATTACAATTTTCAAATGAACTAGAACATATAGCTATCAACGGCTTCGCCGTCTAAGTCTAACGTGCACCACTATATACTCTATTTCTAGAAAATGTACTCAACTTCATCACTGCAACTTGAATTGTTGCATTTACATTTCGTAAATAGCTTTAAGTTGAACAATTCCAAAGAAAGACAGCTATATTTACGATTTATCATGGTAATTAAAGGAGAAATACCAGCAGTTCAAGTTAAGGATGTTGAAGAACAACATTAGAAACTTGCTGCCTGTATGGAAAGATAATTGCAGGAGAGTGATTTTCATACCCGGCAGAGCACGTTTTTTAATGCGCTATTTTCGTCAGTGAATTTTGCTTGTAACTGATCACATGACTTGCTGTTTACAAAAATTACACATACCAAAATAATCTTAAGATCCATACAAAAAACATTAACTTCAAAAACAATCACGTTTTAGCAAACATTAATTTATAATAATTTTTTTCTTATTTTCTTTGATTTAACACTGCGAAGGGGACTGGACCCAGACATTAAAGTACCTGAGTGATCGAAATAACGTTAAAAGTATACGACGAAGCGGCCGGGCCGCCTGGTTGCCGCACCGACATATAGTTTATAAGTACAATCCTGTAAATATTGGCCGAGATAACGTTCAAAATCTTATCGACACAAAATACAAACAGGCGGTCTGGACACTGGGGAAAAGAAACTCTTTAGTGGTAGAAAAGGCAAGCGAGCGGATTATTGCGGATTCGTATTTCTAATATAAATGTTTTAAATCTTGTCGACAATTAACTAGCTTAAACCATCTCTTAGCATATAGAAAACAAAAAATATACGAAAAATCTCGAATCCCAATGTTTCATCTGCTTATCCCGTATCACGCAGGAGAATATTTGTATATCTCGCGACATTCTGAAATCCCGAATCCCGTCGCTATTTTCCGTTTGGAATTTCTGCACAATAAAAAAGGATAAGGAATTACAATATGTTTTGCAACCCCCACTGTAAAGTATGTATTTTGAGAAAAGTTAATTGATGTAACGAATTACATAGGATATATGAAGCTCTAATTCGCAAAATGTTTTTACTTTGTCTTAAATGCCAGAGGTCAAAGTAGTGGGTGATATGTCCTAGATTTTTCCTCGTTTGTTTAGCAATGTGTGTGTGGCGGTCTGTGATGAGTGTGTTGAACAACATATCTTTTCCAGAAAGATAATCCATACAGAAATTGCATTGCTTGACTACTACCAGCAACATTTCTCTATAGCAAATAGATTGATATTCTCGTATTTTCTGTTAACTTAGTATGTTTTATGCGCCCCATGCGGTCACATCTTTCATTGTTAAAAATTTCTGGGAAGCTTTTTTCCTGGTATTTTTTCCAATAAAGCACAATTGTTGCAAACAGCTATTTCTATAATTAGAAAATTATACATTAATACATACATTACACTGTATTAACCTCTTATATTACGGTAATATTTCAACAAAGTGAAAGAAAAAGGTTTAATGGCCAGAAATCGTGGACATTCATAACGTTCCATCATACGATATTATGAAGTATTTCATGTTTGATGATCGCTGACCAGTGAATTTAGGATCAATTCATATCCCATAGATATGTGCGGCGCTAGAAAGATGATCGCTAATTGAATGCTTCTTTGACTTATTCGACTTTGAAACAACAAAGTTCAGCGAATAAATTATGAATTCCAACATGATAAAGAATAATGCATGGATAAATAGCTTCTGGATGCTAAACAATTGTGGTAAATGTGTATGATGTAAAAGGAAATTAGATTTTAAACGAGAAACATTGGCGTTCAACGGAAATATCGCCATCTCCTATACGATCGGATAAGGTAAATTGGGCATCTCCTTCATGTACCGGACACACAATGGACACAGACTACGTCATAGACACAATGTTATTTTCTCGGGATTCAGAAGCTTTACAAGAATGTTACTCTAGCATTGATGCCGAGAGACCTACCTCGTTATTCACGTGCATTTAGTAATATCCATTATAATATTCTGTATGCATATAAAATTTGAGATGACAGCCATTGTGATTGATCGAAGTGTGACCATGACAACGCGAGAAAGAGGAGACATGACATGTGCATATAGAATTGACTCTTGGGCTTCCAAAAAAGCGTATCAGTATTTGCACCTTAAGTTTTCTCTTGACGAGAACAGCATATATATTCCCATTCTACAGCCAAACCTATATAAGTGGTCACTGTTGGGGATTGAGCAGATGACCGATTAACACAAAAAACACTGTTTATAATAATAAAAAAACACTATAATAATATTAACTGAAATTAACAAATATGTTGCATTTTCTACAACTCTACGATTATTTTGTAAACACAAATGTCAAAGCTGTATATACCTACCTGCAACATACATTGAGAGAACTCAATGCGAGAAGAAGAATTATTTATGTATGAAGAATGTATGTCTCAAGGAGTAGGATGTCACGCGATTTCACCAAGATCTGAATACCATCAATTCATGTATACAGTTCACAATCGAGACGCCCACAGTCAATAAAAGAATCCAGTGTATACCTTTCTTAGACATTAAAATCTAAAGTGAACTTGACGGTGGAGAACTACGAATCAAAGTACATCGAAAAGCCACGCACATGGATAAATACCTTGCATGATTCCCACAATCCAACGCAGGATAAGAGCCATGGGAAAAACGCTACTGGATCGAGCTGAAACCATCCCTTCTATGCAACGTCTGCAACAAGAAGAAAGTTAAACAGGTATGATAAGTTTTTGTTGATAAAGTGCGCAAACCTGGAAACGAAGCTCGAGAACAAGAGGAAGTTGAACCAAAGGGCTTTGTAAGCTTAACCTACATAGGTGTATCGGAAAGAATAAAACGTATATTGGTCAAATCTGAAATGTGAACAACTTTTAAGCCATATCAAACTTTGGCACAAGTTTTTAAAAAGCCTAAAGAAAGACCAAGTGAAGGGTATTGTATACAAATTCAAATGTAAATCATGTCCATTTACATACATTGGGGAAACAAAAAGGTCATGGAATTCGAGATGAGCAGAACATAAACCGGGAGTCAGAAAAAGAAACGAGTCTGCAATTAAGGATCGTGCAGAGAGCACAGGACATGATGTAGTTTCAACAGATGTTGAAATTTTGGAAAGAGGCGTTAGCAATTACCATAAGCGAATGTTCCTTGAAGCATTTCGTAACTCTGGAATAATTTTACCAAAAAACGTTATAACTAGCGAAACTTTAGAGATTTTTAAAAAAGAAAGTTAACTTTTATTCACTCAAGCCTTTTTAACTTAAGCAATTTGTTGTATTAGCACCATTGAACATTTTGGAAATGGCGCTTTATAAGTTTGGTATTATTAACCCATAAACGCTTTTTATTGTTTCTTATTAACAACAATTAATCTGCCACATTCATACTAGTAGCTTGACGATTCTATAAGAGACAGTTTGTATAATTTAAACACATTCATAGCTTTCCTTTTTCCTATAATTCCAATATAACACACAATATGCTGGCTCAAATGTTCATTTGTATGCACATACCCTTTGGTGTCTAAAAAAGGTGTTAAATCTTCTGTTTTCTGCAGTTTTGAAAGAAAAACTTCTGGAAAACATTCAATCGCATCTTACTCCACAGGTTATCAATTTGATGTTGTGGTATACCCTCGCATATCAACTATTCAACTGCAGGAAGCATCCTGATTGTAAATGAGATGTGGCCATGGTTATCAACTGCTGCTTTAATTTCAGGCCACGCAATGGACTCACAATCATACCAAAGAGTGTAAAATAGACAAAATAAGATCAGAACCTGCAATACAAAGTGTCACATCAGGATGTTGCATGGCTTCCTGTAATACACCTCTTTCCCATGGGGTAATGTAACCAAGAATACTGAACTGAAGTACTGACTCAGGAATCTGGTCAGCCTCCACAAAGATATCGAGGATGCATGCCTGACAAAACTGAACCAGAATCGTGTGATAATATAAGCATGTGAAAAATTCTACACCAATAGACAAAAACGTTGCTTGGCTTTGGGCATGTGGTACTGTTCAATAATCGTTTCCCAAAATATTGCAAACACTTCTGCCATCAGAAGTGCCTCCTCCCCTTGAATTTCTAACTGTCAAATTAGTGCTGCACACATATGATGATGATAAACACTTTTTATTCAGGGATATCCAATTCAGCAATAAGCTGGTTTAAATGGAGCCCTGACTCAACAAAACTAACAATAATGATAAATAACACAAAGTTACTCATAAGTATAATGCTTAAAAATGTCTTTTCAAGCGAGTTTTAAAAATAGCGAAATTATGTTCATTTCACAATTCTGATGGTTAGACGTTCCATGTTTTAGTTCCATTTATTCTGAAAGAACCCTGATATTTCGAGGTTTTTGCAGCAGGAGGGCGAAGGAGATCTCTTCCTCTAGTATTATATGAGTGGAAGTCCCTGGAATGTTGAAATTCATTTAGCAAGTACTCAGGTGCCATACTATTGTTGCACTTGAACACTAATAGGCATATATTATAGTCTCGACGTGCTTGTAAAGATGGCCAGCTAAAGGTACGATGTAGGTCATGTTTCTGTACCTTGTGACCCTCGATAATTCCCGCTGCTCTCCTATGGAGTTTATCTAGGTATTGAGAGTTGGTCTTGCCACAATGATCCCAGATGACACAATAATAGTCAAACAATGGTAATATCATGGCATTATAGAGAATACATGCTTGTCTTGGAATGATTTTACGAGCCTTATGGAGCATCCCCAGTCTAGGATAAAGATCCCAATCAATAGATCCTCAGTCTATTCTTCGCTGTAAATCTTAAGAACAGTTTCATGGATAGTGACCACCCCTTGGAAGCTATCTCTCATTTCCCCCTGGGAATAACTGTGTTGAATGAGCTTGAGATTCATGTTTGGAGATTCATGAATGAGCTTGAGTTAGATGTGTTGTATGGTGACGCCTGACTTTTGGCCACATTGATCTGCCTCCTCATATCTCATCCACTGGCTGCAAGGAAACATTATTATAGCTCATGGTCCTTTACTGGCTGGTTTTGTTCTGTGATTTCAGGGAAATTTAGCAAATTCTGTGAAATGTTAGTGTATTTACTAGTCCTTTTCAATCCTCTTCTGGTTTGCTGAAATGGAAGTACATGTATATCATTACCAATTGCGTACATGTTTTTTTTCAATTTAACCTACAGCCTATAATACATACATATTTTATTAGGAGTTCCCCAAAGGGCTTTTCAACAACTAATTACATTCGTATACGTAGTAAAACGCAAAAATTTAGTTAATAATACTATATACAGTATTCTATAAATATGATATCTAAAATATGAACAGATTATGTTACTTCTAAAAATTGATATAAAACGCGGCTTGATGGAATGTCTAAGAAACTAAGAATTCATTAAACATTTGCTTTTTCGTGTTCTTCTTAAAACTGTGCATTGATATAACCTGTTTAAGGCTACTTTCTAAATTATTCCAGATTGTAACTGCTCTATAGCGGAAGCTTCGTTGTCCTGAGGTAGTTCTATGTTGTGGGATTTGTAGAAGTGCACGGTTACGTGTGTTGCGATCGTGTACATGTGAACGGCTAATTAACTTATTACAGAGATATTGTGGCGCCATCCCGTTTACACATTTGTGCGTCATAACAGATTCCCTATACAAGAGCTCTTCCTTAACCGGTAACCATCCTAACTGTTTTAATGCTGGTGTTATATGCTCGTACTTCTGTTATGGTGTTATATGCTCGTAGTGTCCGTGATTATTCTGCAGGCAAAGTTCTGCACTGCCTGAAGTTTGCGTACATTATTAGCCGACGTGTTCGACCAAACAGTTGAGCAGTAAAATAGTTTACTGAGTACTAAAGCTGAGATGATCAACTGTAACGTGTCACTGGGAAAACACTTCCTAACACGATTTATTTGGCAAAGTTTTGCCATGCATGAGGAGACCGTACTGGATACATGGGCGTCATATGATAAATGTGTATCAATTATGACTCCCAAGTCCTTGGCAGCAGGCGAGCGCTTGATCTGTTTTCACAGGAACGATAGTGTCATGTCACTATCAAGCCTTTGCAACAGTTGACATGTCCCCACCAGGAGGAACTTGGTTTTATCAGGGTTTATCAAGAGCTGCTTCTGTGAGCACCAAGTGGCGATGCGGTGGAGATCATCTTCTATGCTCTTTTTTGCATTGACTATTTTTTATTGGAAAGGACATGAACACTTTAGAGTCATCTACATAGGACTCCAGATGGCTGACTTGGGGGGCAGATGGTAGATCATTCAGATAGATACAGAAAAGTAAGGGAGATAAAATAGCTCCCTGTGGTACCCCATGGGTGATGATGAGGGGTGAAGACACCGTTGATCCAATACGGACGCGTTGTGATCTGTCAGACAGGTAGCTATGAAACCATCTGACAGCACAAGCAGAAGCACCTACAGCACTCAATTTCCTCAGCAAAATGGCGTGGCTGATGCGATCGAAAGCTTTGGATATGTCCAACAATACTAGTGCAGTCAGCTGTTTCTTGTCCATCGCCTCCAGGATGTAATCTGTTACGAGAAGGTTCAATGTCTCGGTAGAATAATGTTTTTTGTTCCCACTTTGATGGCAAGTCAAATGGTCGTTCCTCAGTAGATATGAACTGAATTGTTCGAGCGCTATCCTTTCACACACCTTTGAAGCCACCACAAGGAGCGAGAGTGGACGGTTGTTGGAAGCCATTTCATGGTCTCCTTCTTTCAATAATGGTATAACCTCCGCCTCTTTCCATTCATTGGGAAACATGGAAGTGGTGAGAGAACAATTCACAATGTCCGTAAGTGGTCCCAAGATGACTGGGAGGCAGTCTTTGATGACACGCATACCTATCTTGTCTGGTCCGGGCGACTTATTCGATGGCATATTTTGGATAATACGTTGAACATCCGTACAGGTAACTGGTCGAAAGTTAAACACCTCTACCAGAACTGGAGTTCTACATGATGGAAATGTGTGACATGGAAGAGTCATATCGCTGTCATTGTCTACGGCCAGAGAGGCAGCAGCTTCAGCAGCCCTCCTGCCAACTGATGAGAAGAACGCATTAAATTCGTCAGCGACCTGTTTAGGCTCCTTACTGTAAACGTGAACTTGTTTTTCTTTCGACGGAATGCTGCTGTTAATTATCTTCCACAAAGAACCAGGATTGTCTTTGTGCGTTTGGACTTCACTCCTCACATATTCTTGCTCCGCGCGTTTAAGGGTAGTTTTAATGTTATTCCGTGCCTCCTTGTAATTGTTCCAATCTGCGCTGTCCCGCGTCTGCTGGAAATGACCGTGTAACCGATCCTTCGAACGCATGAGCTCCTTCATTTCGAGTGTAACATACGGGCAGGGACGGCTGCGGATCTTTATAGTCCTGACTGGAGCATGCGCATCTAGGGTGGATTGAAGAACATCGTTGAACGTTCTCAATTTAGCATTGACGTCATCTTCCGAAAAAATCGTCAAGAGGCGGTCTGAATTAGAGGCAAGGTCAGCTGTAAACAAGGAAGGTACGTAGTTCTTATAACTTCGGACTGTAATGTAACAGGGCGGAGCTTTAGTAATCTTCAGCTTGACCATGATAAAAACAGGTAGATGATCACTGATAGGGATAGGGAGTATGCCACTATCACGGACAAGGTCTGGGGATGTAACCAAGATTACATCAATGAGAGACTGACACGTAGGTGTAATTCTTGTTGGTGCGTTGATAACTTGTGTCAGATTCAACTCAGACGACATATCAATAAAAGCCTTGCGCTCAGGGCTATTCTTCATGGTGTTACAGTTAAGGTCACCCAAAATGATGATCGGCTTGGCTAATGACAACGCTTGCATGTAATTTGGCTTTAGCTGGTCTTGGAAGCAAGTCACAGGGCAGTCCGGTGGGCGATATGTCACACATATCACAACTGACTTCAATTTTTTACATTGAAGTTTAAGCCAGAGCTGATGGAAGTTATTCTCTGATATTTGTGAAATATCGCTCATCACGAACGTCTTAATACCCTTACGGATATAAGCGCACACTCCACCGCCCCTCTTATGTAGTCGATCCAATCTGTACAGCTTATTGCAATCAATATTTATTTCGCTGTTAGTTACAGTCGAATTCAACCATGTCTCCGAGATTGTGATCACATCAAACTTGCTGGTTGTAGCGAATTCACGAAGCTGAATAAGA
Organism: Chrysogorgia sp. JL179-B06; assembly: GCA_035772405.1. NCBI lineage: Eukaryota > Metazoa > Cnidaria > Anthozoa > Scleralcyonacea > Chrysogorgiidae > Chrysogorgia > Chrysogorgia sp. JL179-B06. The sequence continues at coordinate 4,156,771 of JAYKKM010000209.1, read as the reverse complement.
TGAGCCACATTCCGTAGTGATCGAATATTTAAATGAGTTATTTTTAACCTTGTAGTCCCAGGAGACATCACAGTGGACATACACTGATTTGTATGCAAATTGCATCCAAGATTAATTCCGATCTGTCTCGGCTTTTCAACCTGAATATTTAATAAGTTTGTCTTGTTACTGCCAGCTTCACGAAGTCTTAAATTGTCTTTCCTAATTGGGTACATAACAGTTCGAATGTTCATCGTAGCTTGTGAAATTCGGCGATTTTTTCCACCACGTGTGCCTCTTTTGGGCGCTAGTAGATTGAAAAGTTTCAAGTTATGCCATACAGGTCTTGAAAGCGGCTTGAGCAACGAAGCTTGACTTGGTAGCGTATGCCTCAGCATTTTCCAACAATTTCTTAGTAATAGTAGAGTATTTCTCGAATACGACATCATCTTCGTTTTACAGCACGCGTTAATCAAAAGATATTCTGAACAAGACCTTTACAGAGTTTGATTGAACCAAGCAAAGTCGAATTCAGAGAGAGCTAAAAACTAAGCAGCCGATAAGAGGCGCATTAACATAACCTATCTAATACTGTATTTCTTACTTGAATAAGAACGAGATTGAGTTGGGATGGATATTTCAGGCTAATACAGTATTTATTTTAATGCGCACAATACAGCACCAGAGTTACCTTTTCATTCACTTTTGTCTGTGAAACTCTTTGGTGAACATGTGATTTCTGCTATAGGCTTAACTGGAAGGAGGTCTTTGTCAAGTTCTTTCAACTCTTTACCAAGATAGATGGATTCATTTGACTATCTCCAAACCAAGAATTTAAAAGTTGTTCCACTACCCCCTTACATACAGTGCATGAATAGTGGTAAAGAAAATCCCCATGACAACCTACAAACCCCTTCAACTGGCTTCTGCAAGAAATTCAAAACTTTGCTTTCAATAATTAGTTTTGTGATGGTATCTTTGACAATTAAATTGCAATTCTTACCACTGTTTTCCTTATCTGATGAATGATAGTGCTTGAATCGCTTGCTTGCATACTTCGTCATGGTTTCTCAAACCACCATGATCAGTGGTTTGAGCATTTTCATGGTTATAACAGTATATATGACACTGGCGTCGACAATTGTTCTTTCCACAACCAAGGTAAATTTGCTGACCAGGTTCTTTACAAGCTGGACATCCATAATATCCATTGAACTGTATCACGCCTAACCATATGCAGCCCTTGCTGCTGCATCCATTGTTGTGCTCACTAAGATGCCTCTAATCACCTTACTTCCACTCGTCATATTGTCACTAAATAAATGTGAAGTAAGGTAATATGAGATGAAATGTTCTCGAGTGAATGAGCCCAAACCGCGTAAGCAGAAAACTGCTTGCCGTGGCTGGGTTTTGAATCCGCGACCTTTGAATCCCAGAACCGTGTATTGAACTAGTAAATCAAAGGTTGCGTCCAAAACCCAGCCACGGCAAGCAGTTTTCTGCTTATGCGGTTTGGGCTCATTCACTTGAGAATATTCTCATATATATATATATATTTTTGAGAGTCGGGCGATGAGAATATTCTCATATATATATTTTTTTTTTTTTGAGAGTCGGGCGATGTATAAATGATGTTTGACTGTTCTGACCGTGTCTCAATAGCTCAGTGGTTAGAGCGCCGATGCGTTGATTCGGATTCCCAGTTGGGGCAGTCAAATTTTCATATACATATATTTGAATATATATATTTAGATGAAGATATGTATAGGTTATCATATGAGGATAAGGTGATATAAGTTTTATCACTCAAGGCGATATAATAATTGTCATGAGTGAGCACAGCGAATGAGGGACAATTATGATATCGGGGATAAAACTGATATCACTGAGTTGTGAGTGTGATAAGTAGTGCCTTTATCAGGGTGATAAACAGTGGGAAATAAATATATACATATATATATATATATTGTCAAATACATATATGGAAAAAGTGACTGCCCCAACCGGGAATCGAACCCTGGTCCCCAAATTCGAAATGGTTCGATTCCTGGTTGGTGCAGTCACTTTTCCATATATGTATTTGACAATATTAAATCCTCTCTAATATTAATTAATTGCTGCTGTAGGCAGCATACTAATCTTGACACTAGTGCCCAGACTTCTTCGCGGAACTATGTATGGTCAACGAAATCTCGATTTGTGTAAATTTACTCTGTTTGTCTGTTCAGTTTTATGACGTTTTGTGACGTAGAAGTTTTATCACGCGTATTAAAGTTCCTTACATTTGTCAACGCTGTGAAGTCTGCCTTCTGAGTGAGGAAGTATGCTCTTGTCAAGGTAAGACGACTAAGATACTGTCATGTATACTTAATGTTCTTGTTATTAAAACGCTCACCAAACGGAAATATGGCTCAGTGACTGCAAGGTATCTGCGATTTCTTGCCATCACAGCATCACTTGTAGCCTGCGTCGCAGCCCCCGTGTACATCACTTGTGGCATGATATGAAATTGTTTTGTTTATGAATACAGTTTTCCTTGTATTTTAGTTGTATATTGGTGCGAGTTCATTGTATCTCATTCATGCAGAAGAATGCACCCGTGCATGCCTCGCACATGCAGCTGTGAGATATAAATAAGCGACACAATATATTGAACTGCATTTTTATACAAGAAACAAATTCTGATTAACTTTAGTTTATCAACTGTTATAATGTCAACATATTGCGTTAATATTGAACTGCATTTTATGCAAGAAACAAATTCTGATTAACTTAGTTTATCAACTGTTATAATGTCAACTTTTTGTGTTCATATTGAACTGCATTTTTATGCAAGCCAGCTTGTACAGAGAACTATGTTTAATACAACTATTTTTTCTTTATGTTCAACTGCATTTTTATGCAACTGTTCAACTTACATCTGTTTAATTACACATGTTCATGAACTACTATATTGTGAATAGATGTTGAGAGCTGTTACAACACAAGGGGGTCAACAAGGTCGTATCTGCAAATGTGCCAGGTGTTATGCGATCAATTAAGACTCTGTATTATATTCCGGTCTTACATGTATTTATAAAAGAAGTTGTGTCTTACGAACGCTGTGATTGGTCAGTTACCGTGTTTATATCAGGCTATATAACATGGATGGATTACGCCATCGTGATACGCCATCAATTAGCCATCATACGCCATCAATTAGCCACCACTCATGGAAGTTTGGGAGAACTCGAAATCGCGTGGATTTCGAAATCGCGAAATCCCACTATGATTTCTCGTTCTCCCAAACTTCCACTCGTGTTTATATAAAACTGTATGTAAACACGGAAAATGTTTTCTATTTCTTAAATAGTTCATGACGTCATAACTAATTAACCTCAACACCAGGGCCAGATTGCGAGTACCTATGGTCCAGCAAGCTGATTGTGAGCTGGCCTGAGCTCCATATATATGTACTGAAGAACTCACTGCTCTGGTATACCTAAACCATAACCGCATGGGTACGAGTCTGTACTACCTCCACTGCGACTTTGACTTCAATAAGCCCACCACTTATTTTTTGCAATTTTGCACAATATTACGACTGTCTTGGATTTCGAGGCAGCACTTCCCTTGTGATAGTAACTTCTAGTATATATAAATATATTTATCACATACTATTGCCATTATCAGGTTGATAACAGCAGGTAATAAAAACGATATGTCGCTAGTATGTGATAAAAAGGTTATCACACTCATGACTCTCCAATTATAATAATTCAATTATTATACAATACTGATACAATCTCAATTATAATTGGCTAAACAACTGACAGACAATTCTTGATGTCTTGCACCTACAAAATATCAATTTGTCTTTGTGTGGCTTGCATCCTAAACTCCCTAAAGGCTTCTACATTTATAATTGTATAATAAAACAATTATTGGATTTGGCATATAACAGTGACCTCATTCAGGATAATTCTTGATATCATGCTCAGCCTCATAACCATATATCACTGTAATGCATACAAGTTTAATCGAGATCCTGTAAATAATGTGAAAATAAGGAGGGCAATTTGTGAGGTTAAAATTTCTTTAACTATTGCTACATTGTTATTTAGCATGATTAGCTATCTTTATTATAAATAATAAATATAAATTTAAAAGTAATCAATACTAAATACATTCAGCTGATATTGCTAGTCAACGATATACCCATGTGCCAAGTGTGGTATAGTGTTACAGAGGGGAAGTTAAACCATTTCCACTCACAATATGTCCGAGATATTGTACTTGCTTTTGGAAAAGATTGCATTTCTTGGGGGGTTTAGTTTCAGATTCGCGAGTCATAGTCTTGTGAGAACATCCTTTAAAGGGCATATGACTCCAAAATTCGTTTTTCTGCCACAAGCTTACCCCAGTACTTTTAGATACGCTGATTACGATGTGATAGTTTATTTTTTATTTAATCATAAATTTCAAAGTCAAAATAGCTATAGAATAGCATGTCTTGGTCAATTCCGAGCGCAAATCACAACAGGGGACTGGACACCAATTATGACGCAGAAAGTTGTACTTGATGCAAGTCAATGGTTCCTTCTTCAAAGGCAATTTACATCTTTCACACTGGTGAGGTTGATAATACTTTTTTATCACGAATTATGTCAAGTGAATGGGAAAATAACATTTCGTTACGAAGCATGTCTTCGAGTTATTCGAATTTGTCCATCAACTCGGACACTTCGCATCAAGAGCAAGATTATAACTCGTATGAGCCATACGCACATGAGCCTTTGACTGATTCATCAGCAAATGAAGAGGAGAATGAAGTTGATTTAGATGGGATTCTTTTGTCGGGACCACTTCGAGGGCAACTTAGCATGAAGTAGTTGGTGTACCTGTGGTCACTGTGACAACAGTATGTTGCATGGACCTCGAGATTATCGGTTTTGCAACGAAATTGAATCTGACAGAGCGTTCAAGTCTGAGCCAACGTTAATGGTTCCTGTAGATTGTGTTACGAGCATCCTGATTTTCACGCAGTTGTGTTACATCCAAGAGTACTTCGAGTTTCAGCAAAAGGTATAATCAACTTGGCAATGAGAACGAATTCTACAGAGCAGTAGCTTATAGAATGTTTATTTCGATGGTGTTTGGATACATGGGATATTCCAACACCAGACCTCTTCCAGCATGTGTATATTCAAAAATACGCAAAACGTTTCCGAACGAACAGAGTAACTACACTGGTTACATGTCAGTAGAAGAAAGGGAAGTTTTGTAATGCTAAAACTGGAATATAATTTTCTATATAATCTTCTATAATATTATCAGCATTTCCCAATTCCACTTACACATTTAACTTGCTTTTATAATTCTTTTCCATTATTTTGTACCTTAGTGTGAATAAACATGCACCTAAGAAAAACAGATCTGTTATGGTACGACCATCTTCTCCATGGTATAACGACCAAATTGGCGAAGAGAAGAGAAAACGGAGAGCCCTTGAACTTAGTTGGCGTTCATCAGGATTGGTTGGTGACAAACATAGTTATATGTTGCAATGTGGTGCCGTTAATGATCTAGTGAGATCTACAAAAGTAAAATGTTTTTCTGACATTCAAAGTAACTGTGGTGATCAACGAATTTTATTTCAAAGTGTTGATAAATTACTGCATAACAAATCTGATGTATTATATCCTGCATCAAGTTCGGATAAGATTTTGGCAGATAATTTATTGTCAAATAACTATTCTGCATAGAAATTTGGATGATGATGTTAGCAACTCTTCAGGTGTCGTCACCGTCTCTGCTGCATGTCATAGTTCTCTGACGAAGTTTCAAAATGTATCGTTACAGCAAGTTTTCGATATTATTACTACCTCTAAAGTTAAATCCTGCCCACTTGACCCAGTTCCTGTGTTGGTCATTAAGGAGTGTTTACCTGTTTTGTTACAGGTTATGACTGATATTAACATTTCGATTGATTCGGCTGTAATGCCTGAAAGTTTTAAGTTGGCTCTTCTAAATCCACTTCTTAAGAAGTTACATCTTGATTTTGAGGTTTAGGCCTATCTCCAATTTGATATTTATGGCCAAGCTCACTGAAAAAGTTGTAGCTTTACAATTAATCGATTATATTGTAAAAAATGATCTTGACGAAATGTTTCAATCGGCATACAAACAATTTTATAGCACAGAGACTGCCCTTGTTAGGGTGAACAACGACATTCTTAGTATGGTTGATAATCACCGCAGTGTTATTTTGTTATTGCTGGATTTATCTGCGGCTTTCGATACTGTAGACCATGGTGTTTTACTTGATAGGTTAGCATCCCGTTTTGGTGTGACAGATTCTGCTCTCGCCTGGTTTAAATCGTATTTAAATGGCAGATATAAATTTGTAGCCATTAGGGGCGAAAAATCTTCATCATCCTTTGACCTGTGGAGTACAGTACTGCCAAGAAGTAACCTAACAAAAACCTAGGTCGAACCTAGGTTGAACCTCGGTGCAACCTAGGGTCAACCTAAATCTCACCTCGGTTGATCCTAGGTGGCACCTACAATCAGTGACAAAAAAACCTGGGACACATCAAATGAATCGATTTTTTTACCAAAATGTTTTAACTTTACCTCTTGAACCCCCCTCCCCCCTTTTCAATGTTGTACTAATCGGTTGAGAAACAAACAGCAATGGTACGATGAAATAGAAATGTGTTTTTCTTTATCCAACATTGAATAGGGGGCGAGGGGGAGTAATGAATATTTTCAGTGAAGTGTCCCAATAATAATGTCACTGATTGTCTGAAAAATACACGTTGAGGATTTTATAATTTGTTTTGGAAATAGTTATCAAATGGCATTAGTTTTCGTTATCGGAGCAAACACACTGGGAATTTTGACTAAAACAATTGCCGATATGCATATGGCTGTAAGTTGACAGCGAAAATTTGGCTTTAAAACCTCTCGTATTGTTCTGGGAATGAAATAGTAAACAAGCCTATTATTGCTTGCGCACGTCCGTGAGTAACTACAGTACGCGAAAAACTGATCAGCACTAATATATTCTTACTTCGCATAGTAGCACAAATTAAAGATCACTACACTCATGAACTAACACTTGTGTCAAGCATTTGCAAAGTTACTAAGGCTTCCTGCAGGACATAAAGTTTCACATTACATGGCGATTGCATTCGCAAGTTACTTTTTCCTTGCGAATTATATACCTTACGATTAATGATATTCAAATAATACTTAATTCACACAAGTAACCAGCTATTTATGATAAAATTTGCACAAGTAACCACAAGTAACCACGAACATTCTAAAAATATAGAATGACAATCTATTTATTTTAATTTGCCATGGATACTTGTGGTTACTTGTGCTAACTTCTAAAATATAGAACTTTTGATATGGTTACTTGAGTAAAATCGTTTCCAAAGAACAATATCAGTATCATATATTGTTTACTTTGCTATTTGGTCTTATTTACTGCCCTTTAATCGGGCATGAACTTTCCTAGCGAGAGAAATATGCCGCTCAGAGGGCATTTCCTGTTATTGTGCCTGCGAGCGTTTAGTTTAGAAATTGAGAACTTTCTATATAAACGATTTCAATGACTTTAAATGGCCATACAAACCTTGAGCGTTTCTCTCAAGTGCAGTTCTACTGATTCTGTGCGCAATGAAGAATGTTCATACTGGTTGTTCATTACCACTAGTGTTGTAATATCAAAAATTCAACAGGAAATATAACGCAAGGGATATATAACATGCGCAAGCTGTTTGTGAAAGGATTGGCATAAACGGCATATCGTTCACCCGAGGAATATTACGTGACTGAAATTCAACCACATTCCATATTATTAATAGCTTTTTGTAGCAGTTTGTCATAGAAAATATATTTTATCATTTCGAATGCCCATGTGGCATTCTAATATGAAACGAATAACGTTGTATTTGGGCCGCATTTTGCAAGCGCACGTGGTTTAACTAACATGTCATCATGAAGGTTTCATATTTCTGCTTAATTGCATTGAAGAAACAAAGTTCCGGGAAAGACAACAAACAATCTGCTTTAAAATAATGTTAGCACATCTAGTTAATGTCCCAAACCGAAACACTTTATTTTTTATTGACAATTGTAATGTAATAATACGGAATTTGTATGCCATTGATGAAGTTTTTTAATCAGACAATCAGTGACAAAAAAACCTGGGACACATCAAATGAATCGATTTTTTTACCAAAATGTTTTAACTTTACCTCTTGAACCCCCCTCCCCCCTTTTCAATGTTGTACTAATCGGTTGAGAAACAAACAGCAATGGTACGATGAAATAGAAATGTGTTTTTCTTTATCCAACATTGAATAGGGGGCGAGGGGGAGTAATGAATATTTTCAGTGAAGTGTCCCAATAATAATGTCACTGATTGTAGGTCTCACCTCGGTCTCACCTCTGTCTAACCTAGGTTTAACCTTTCGTAAGCAAGCGCGGTTCTGAAAAAACGCGAATGGTGTGCATATAGTATAGTGCATTGACAAACGGGGAAATTGTGATTATCATGTTTAACAATGAAGCAATTTTCGCGTGGGATAAAATGTCCTTCAAGCGCTTGGTTGTTTGTGATAGTTTAATAGGTTGTGGCAAATGGGGCCAAACCGATAAAGTCTATTTTAATAACAATAGTTTCAGATTTTTTGCTGTGCGAAGTTACTCTGGAACATCCGAAGCATGCGTTTAAAAGAAAACTGAACCGACAGTAAAGTGAAAAGGTGATGAAATGGTAACGAAATACTGACATTTCTGCGAGCGGAGCCCTAGATCAGAGTATAATTACTGAAGGCCTCCACACACACATAAATTAGTCAGTTCGCCACACATAAAGTCAGTTCGCTACATACATTAAGTCAGTTCGCTACAACTCATCATTTATTAAAAAAACAATCAACTTGATTTGTTTAATACGTATTTGCAACAGCGTTATAAATCTTAGATGGAATCTAAGCGATGACTCACAGAGTTGCATGCCGTCCATCGCCAATGCGCGCTGCCATTAATGCTCTGTCTTTTGCCAAGCTAATTTTAACGCGGTTTTGTTGAAATAGCTGGTATACAACAATAAGTAATAATAAATAATATATATTAATAATACACAATAAGTGTGACTCAGAGATGCCGTCCATCGGAATCGCCAACGCGCTTTCGGTGATATATATTCCGCTTTCCGTTTATGTATGTAGCGAACTGACTTTGTGTGTAGCGAACTGACTTTATGTGTGTGGCGAACTGACTCTAGGTTTAGCGAAACCGACCGGTTACCTCCGTTCCAAACGTCACAGGGTTTTAAACGCGCGTTCGGAAGTTCGTTGGCATTCGACATTTATATGCTTAGTTCCAAATCTAAAACTGATCACGGCCGAGAAAAGAATGACACAATGTCTGACACAACTTCTAATCGTCTGAAAGTAAACTGAAACCGACAGATCGTGATTTGTCTACAACTCCAAACCATATTCCAAACGCTGATCAGTGTGTCTTTAACGAAAATCTTTCAAGGAGATTGAAATGGCGGAAATAATGGCACTGGAAAAAATGGCACCGGAAAGAATGGCAGCGGAAAAAATGGCACCGGAATAATGACTTATGCGGAAAAAATGGCACCGCTAAAAAATTGTAAAATAAAGAAACGAAAACAACAACAATTTTTTTTACGAATTTGAATATTTTAATTCGATCACTAGTTATTCACTAGTTAAATTTTCTTCTAGCAATACTAATGATAAATAATATTAAAAATGTTAATGTTGATGGGAAATGTTAAAAAAAGTTATTAGACATCGCCAAGACAAATGTTTCTCGCGACACCTAGGCGATGCAAATATTCTGTAATCTCTCCTGGAGATCACGGTAAACTCGTATATATAGTTCTCTTCCTCGGTGGATTTCCAATTTCATCCTGAAGAACTAGGGCTGATACACAAGTTCGTCTTTCAGGCAGTTGATCAACCGCCACACTGATGGATGGTTATGCCCAACAAGTGCTGGAACTGTTGTTCCAGCCTTCGCATTGGTTGTTAGTGCGTGGATCGCCATTGGCAGTCGCATCGTGCACATTCCAGAGGGAAGGAGGAAATCGCGGAGCAATGCGACGAAGAATAAGTGGGCGATTTGGTTGATGAACACGTCTGAAAGACCCTGTCACACTTGTAGCATCAAAGTGATTTGATTAGCGCTTAATCTTCGTCCGGAAAATTATCTTGAACGTAAGCCATCCCTCCAGCACACATCTTGAGTTGGAAGAAGTGCAAGAGCATCAAGCATACCATAGTGCACACGGAACTCTTCACTATCGCGGTAGAAATTGTTGTTTTTTTCGTTTCTTTATTTTACAATTTTTTAGCGGTGCCATTTTTTCCGGTGCCATTCTTTCCGGTGCCATTTTTTCCAGTGCCATTATTACCGATTACCAGGAGATTGTAGCCCACGCGAAAACTATTCATTCATTCATTTGATAATAATCACAAACTCACTGGTTGGTTTCACAAATCAAAAGTCCGCTGTTTACACAGCACTCTACTTTTTACACCGAGAGTAATATTTGATTTTGGATGGGACGGCATACTGTCATACTGTTATTGACAACGCGCGTTACTGAATAGTCGGACAAGGTCGGAACCCGAAGTGTTTAGTCGATGTAGTTTTTCTCATGCGGTTGGTTTTGTCGACCGCAACCTCACCGCCAATTGACCGCTAATCCACCGCAACCTCACCGCTAAATCACCGCAACCGCAGTGTTAGGTTATTTGTAGGCAGTACTGTACCTCAAGGCTCCAATTTTGTATCTTCTTTACACACTTCGCCACTTGGAGATATTGTGAGAAAATACAGTATGGGTTTTCACTTCTATGCTGATGATACACAGCTGTATCTGTCTTTTGATGCCCAAGATGTCGAAGACCAGGCGTTATCTATTGCTAGAATTGAAGCATGTGTTGGTGACATAGATAAGTGGATGTTGTCAAGCAAGTTAAAGCTTAAGAGATAAAACTGAGCTTCTTATAATTAGCTCAATGCACCGTCCTCGGCCATGCCTAAACTCTATTTTAGTAGGCAATCATGATGTTTTACCATCATTTAAGGCAAGGAGTATTGGTGTTGTGTTTGATGATGGCTTATCTTTTGAACAGCATGTTTATTTTTTTAGTTTTTCATTATAGTTGTGTTGGGGACAGGCTTACATGAAGTAACCAGCTTCAGGCATACATGAAGTACCTGCCAAAATTAGAGACACTTGTCCATGCTTCGTGACTTGCAGATTGGACAATTGTAATGCTTTGCTCTATGGGTTGCCTAAATATCTTATTCAGAGGCTTCAATCGGTTCAAAATTGTGTAGCACATCTTGTTACTCGTACGTCTATGTTCGCACATATTACGCCTGTGCTTAGGAAGCTTCATTGGCTTCCCGTCGAGCAGCATATTGTATTTAAGATTCTTCTTTTAACATATAAGTCTTTGAATAATCTAGCACCATCATATATAAGTGATCTTCTTCATGTTTATTATCCGAGCAGGAATCTTAGATCGTGTAGTCAGCATCTTCTTATAGTACCGAAATCAGCTTAAAGAGTTATGGTGATAGAATGTTTTCGGTAGCTGCCCCAAAACTTTGGAACAGTCTCCCTTTAGAAATAAGGCGAAGTGACTCAGTTTCTGTTTTTAAATCTCGTTTAAAGACTTACCTTTTTAAAATAACTTATTTGTGATTATTTTGTTATATATTTCTAAGTAATTTAGCCTAATTTTGGTTGTATATCTATTTTATATATTGACATTGTGAAGTGCCATAGGGTATTATTGTATATGGCGCTATATAAATGTATTATATTATTATTATTATATTATTAATGATAAGCTGGTAAAAACAAAGTGATTTAACCTTAAAAATTATAAAATTTAACCAGGGTCCAGTGGTATGTGTATATATATATATTTACCATTGTAAAAATGTCAACACACTGAAAAATGTCAAATTCAGAATTTAAGATGTAGTAAAAAGTTTAAATATATATATATATGTATATGTCACGTGATGCATTAATTATACTATCGTTATGCGTTATCGCACGTGGGACATTTTTTAACAAAACAAGGCAAGCACATGCCAAGCGAATAGGGTGAGACGGCTCATGAATTTCCCGCTCTACCAAATGTGGGCAAATGCCAGATTGGCTATGTTCTGAATAGAAAAGTTATTTTCCATCGAAACGGATATTGATGTTAAAAACGCCTACGACTATTTTATATCCGGTTACCAATTGTGGCTGGACCCGGAAGGAAGACAACCTAACACAAAGTCTTCGCGATGAGGGGACGAGAGAGCTAAGTACATTTTATATGATATTTGTAAATCAAATTAATACAGGTAATAATTATTGGCAAAGGTTTCAATTGTGTAAAATTTTCATCAATAACATTTTTAAAACTCGATGCAATGTTGATTCTTCTTATGACTAAAAATGTTGTCATATCAAAGTAACAAAGATTTATTATATTTTGGAACATAAAACTAGCACCGGTGTAGCCGCTGCATGTTTTGTTTCTCAAGTGTTAATTTGTTTTTTTTTCTTTTTTGTTGTTCATACAATCCCCAATTTATAGAAATTGTGTTTTATTGTTTCTAAATCAAATCAGATATTTTCTTATTACTACAACTATCGTTGCCTCTCTTACGGAATGTGATTAGCTCCGAATTATCCATTTCGCCCACCGGTCTTTCTTGCTGAAATAGAAGCCCTAAAACTAATGCATGGCAACCAACTGCCTCCATACAAATATCGGCTGTGGGCTGAAATGATAGTAAGAAAACTTGAAAGTTATAGCTAAAATGCCTAACATGCACATATCTCTTGTAATGCTAATATGTTCATCATGAACATCAAATCAGCAATTTTGCATGCGCGCATGCATGTCAAAAGTGTCGAAACGACGCAAAGGTACTTGAGTTAATAACATTTGTCTTTCACTGTGAAAGATCAGTTAATTTGTTGTGCTTAAGAGCGAAGCGCGGTAATTATATTTGTCTATTTTTGCTGTAAATTCGGCAATTCCAAACAATAGAAAAGAGTCATTAAGAATCCCTTGAGTAAATTTCGTCCGGTTTGTTTGAGTTTTGGTTCTATAAATAGCATTAACGCGCTACGCTATTGTTTCTAGAGCAAAGGCAAAAACAAAGGAATGCAGTCAAGCCTGCTCATAAGATCATGGATTATGCTTTCTTTTCATATTCGATAAAAACCCATTTCGACTTTTATATCTATTTTTCTCATCTAGATTGTTGGGACTGCAAATAGAGAAAAAAATACCTGAAGTACCAATGTTTTCCGCAAATCCGAAGAAAATTATGTTATTATTTCGTATGTATATGATGACTGAGCTTGCAAATTACAACGAACAGCGACGTCTCCTAAGCCTTGTTTTCATTCCGTTGTAATTGCTATAACTACATTACATGTTTAAATCGGTTGATACATGTTCTAATTATTGTAAAAGTTAAACCCGGTTCAACTTCTATAACAGTAATGATTGATCATTGATCGCCGAATGAATTACATGCAACAACTACGATTTAAATAATTAAATTTGTCATGCAAAACAACGAAAATATTGAATATAAACTAAAGCGGTGATCAGAAATATATAATATAATAGTTAAAACAGTCAATCCATAAAGTTATTTTAGAAACTTTGAACTATTTGAAAGTCAACTTTGTCGTGGCTTCTTTCAAATTCTAAAATAAGTTGTTTAAATGTATAAAACCGCTGCAAAACTCCCTGGTTTGTGCGTCATATGTGACCTATTGTAAAATGACAAAAATCGAAGTTTTAACATGGAGTTGAATATAAAGTCATTCGTATTAAATTAAATATAACCTGCGTGGTGCATGTAACCTAGGCAATCGTTTACTGTGATTTGCCCAAATGCATCCCAGATGAGCGGAGTGGGATCTGCCACTGCCTGAAGCACTACGTCGTTCTGCCGAAGGTAGTGCTTCACTTTGGCGAATGATTCTTCGATTGGATTTAAATCTGGGCTGTATGGCGGTCAGAAACGAATAATTATTCCTGAATTATATATCAGCTCGATAACTTCTCTGGCGTGATGTACTGGGTGATTATCTGTTGAAAAAATAATTGGAAACATATATTAAGGTTAATGTCTCAATTTGTGCAAAAAGTTGTTTGTTGAAGGTATTTGATTTAGTGCAATAGTGTGGCGCACAGATTCTATTTTTAAACCCAAAATGGGGACAAACAAACTCAGTTTGAGTCTGATGAATTCCCAAATGATCATTTCCTATTGTATAGAACTTACTAGATTTGATGTAAATGCCAATAAACAATTAACAACCTCTGTGCGCTCCGCTATTAATTTTGGAAAATATAATTGTGTGTAACGTTTTCCCTAGTGATTTAAAGTACAAAAATTTTGGCATGTTGGAAGAATTGTCATAAATAAGAAACTTGTGTTAAATACGTTGAATAATTAGCGAGATATTTCCACAATGACATCATTTTTTTCTGTTGTCGACCAATGAAAACGAGAAAAAATTGTCATATGGCTAGTCCTAACCATACACCAACTTTAATTATCATAGTCTTCAACTAGTTTTGAGTTCGAACTCAACTGCGAACATATCCTATAGATATAAAGGACAGAATGACGGCTGTATCCATCAAAAGGGGCAGGAAGATGCTTCTGGTTAAGAAACTGAATAAAGCTTTCGGTATTAAATCTTTGCCCTGCGTTTAATAGATCTATCACAAGCAGTCCTTCAACCGATATTGCAGAAGTCACAGAAAAGTGTGGTCCCCAACGCGAATAGCTATCTCTCACAATTGCTGTACTGCCTCGAGATTCGCTTGTCCTACAAAGCAAGAAATGCATCGTCGTAGTTCTTACATGCGTAAAAACGTTATAGTGTAAATGAAATAAAAACCAATAATTACAATGCCTGTTTCGTCCAAGAAAACCAGTTGAGTTGGATTAAAAACGCTAATTTCAGCTCTAAACTGTAGTCGTAAATGCTCATTTCGTTTATATGCATTTCGTTGTACCTAAAATATTATTCATAGTAATCAACACATAAATTAATATATGAGATAGAAATATTATCAACGATTACCTTCTTACGCGTAATGCCAAGCTTGTGAATCGTTTTACATAAAGTTTCCACACTAAATGCTGAACCAGTAGAATTGATGATTGTATTAACTATTTCATGCAGCTGAATGTTCGGCTTTTTGAGGATAGCATCCATGATTATGTACTCCTCGTGAGGAAATAATGTCGTGCTTCCAGTTGGACAACCAACACGACAAGCCCTGACATCACCGGTGTTGTAGAATGTGCGACATGTACGTTGGACTGTTTTAGAACAAACAAATAAGTTGGAAGCAATGTTCTCATAAGTTCTTTGATACAGCATGTGTTAAAATACCATTCTCCATCTCAGGTCATCAGCATACGGTCTTGGCATTTCTTAATTCTTTAGACAATAATCGCTCTTCTCACTTCCAAATCTATCTTTCCATCAGATATATCATTACACGCGCGATAACGCATACTTAATGAAACACAAACACGTGATAGGTATACTTGTATATTTGCCTGGACAACCTTTTTGACAATGACAGTATGTATATATATATGTATATGTATATATATATATGTACATGTACATGTATATTTGGTGCAGTTCCATGTGATAATTACTATAACTATAAAGTCTATAATACATAATAATATTGTCTTAAAACTAGACATCTCAGTGTCCACGTGGATGGCCTTTCATGGGCTTATGGCATGTCTTGCAGCACGGTGCCTTCTTCATTCTGAGGGGTACCGGTACAGCAACTTCACTTTCTTCCAAGCTTTCTTGCTCATCCACTATAAAGATAGATCTTGACATATATACACTTTAGGAAATGCATTTCATAAAGTGAGGTATAACTTGTGAAGGCTAGTAACAGGTAAACAAAGAAAACTTTCAGGATGGATACAACTCTACAGACATCTTCTTTCTTTCTTTCTTGTATACTATTGAATGGCAGCACCACCTCTGCGTGGCAGCACCACCTCTGCGTGCCTATTAAAAAGGGGTGTCTGCCTAGTAGGGGTTGTAGGCTTGTAGCTAGTGCATTTTCTCATGGGTGAGACCAAAGGTATATCCGTTAAAGTGCCTATAACGTCTATGGGGGATTTAACATGTTTGTAATCTATGGATTCTCCTGAGATAAATTGTAATATATCTTGTCAGATGAAAATTTCATCTTCATAGACTTTTTTGCTGTTAAAGTTGACGGAAGTGATGTCATAGCGGGCATCTGTCTACATGAAAACCTCTTTACAGATGCCCGCTATGACATCACTTCCGTCAACTTTAACAGCAAAAAAGTCTATGAAGATGAAATTTTCAGCTGACAAGATATATTACAATTTATCTCAGGAGAATCCATAGATTACAAACATGTTAAATCCCCATAGACGTTATAGGCACTTTAAGAGGGGTTAGACTGTAATATTTTGCCTGTTAAAAAGTATTTTATTATTGGTCCTGACAACTAATTTACTATCGATTATATACATCTAGTACCTGCAGTACTGTAGGTTCCTGTATAAGAGAACCCAATCATCTTTGGGTGAAATTGGTTTAGCGTTGAATGAAATGCCTCAAGCTGGCTGGTTTGTACAACAGAAGATAACTTTCCAATGTTATTAATAATTTCAGTCTTTCTGCATATGGATAAAACTTTGTCATAGGCATCTGTACCTACAAAATAAATACCAGCACTTATTTTGAACATATTATTCTAGATTATTAATCCCCCCTAACATTACACATTCTAGCTAAATGTACATCCTCACCTGAGATTAGGAAATCGACTTCAATGTTAATGTTTAAACTGCCAATTTGAAAGTGCACAAATCATGACCTGCAAAGATGTAATCCTGAATGTATCAACTTGGAGTTCATTTATTAAGCAATAACGTTTGCCCGTATTTGCGTCAAAGCGTGCCATTGCCAAAGACCATGCTTCTCATATAATCGTCTGAGTCATTTCGAAAAGTGTGCAGACGATAGCAAGGATTATAAGGGTCCTACTAAACACCGTCCGGCACCGTTCGTGCCATTAATTTAATCCGCCATGATCAAGAGAATCTTTAACTCTTTCCCGACGGCTGAAAAACATCAAAAATTGAACGACCACGTTCTATTGATATCTCTTGAAATAACCATAACTGTTGCGAAAGCTATACATTTTCTGGAAGCCCAATAAACCGGCTTTTACTTGTGCTTTTAAATTTCCCGAACAAAACACATTATGTTAATATACATTAGCATTAATTATCATAAATCAGGTTGAAAAATTTACATTTTTCTAGAAAAGGCCATCTTGCACGCCCGCGTAGCATCTTGAAAACTCAAAATGCCACCAATCGCAGAGTTGTTTAGGAAATCAAATCAAACTTGGCGTGTGCGTGGATTTCATGTTCCTCGCGCTTGTCGAATTTCAATTTTTAATCTTGCGTTACCGTGTGCCGTGTTTTTCGATTGACGACTTTGCGGGTCTTCAACGACCTGTTTTAACTGCGCCGGTCGGGAAAGAGTTAATGCACTTATAACTTACCTTGATTACATTCGTCAATTGGTTTTTCGATTAAAAAAATCGAGAAACGAAAATATTCGTTACCTGCAACCTAAGCTGTGAAAAAGTCTGGAGGTTTGGCAGCTGCTGTCACTGATAAACCATGAGGAGATTGGCCAATCGGAGTGTGGAATATTTAACACCACACATCGGTTTATACTAAAGAGTTTATACGCGACAATGTTTGATATATATTGCGATCTTAAAGGGTACGTTTAAACACTTCGATTTGTCGGGCCGACACTGACGAATATTTACGTGATTTGCGGTAAATTTCGCTAATTCGTCATCCCCGACAAATCGCAGTGTGTAAACGTAACTCCCGATTTTTACTAAATTGCCTGGTTATAATACCGATTGCCTGGTTCACTGCCAAAGCCATTTGTTCACGGGCAAGTACTAGATAGATAGATATATAGATAATTTATTAAAAATATCACATAAGCAGTTAAAAACTGAATTGTGTGATTTTACAAATAGGAAAAGAAATTAAGAAGTATATATAAATATATAACTAACAATATGAATAAAATTATATAACTAAAATAAAGGAAATAAATGTATTTTTACAAACAATCGTATTAAACTATTGTTCGTTGTTCATCATATTCACTGAAGCTGGAATGAAAGTATTGGACAACCTATTCGTCTTACATTTCAAAGAGTTAAAAAGTCTAGGCCTTCTAATATTGTACCGATTCGAATGTCTACATGGAATAAGATGTGCCAGTTTGTGTTGTGGATTTAGACTCGCGTCGTGAAATAGTTTCCTACAAGCAACCAAGCGTCTATTATATAGGTAATCCAATCCAGATAACTCTAGACTAATGGTGTAAGGCATGCCAGGAAATATGATCGAAAGGATACGCTTCTGGATACGTTCAATGGCCTTGGAGAGATAGTCCGGGAGGGCAAAGTGGTATACTTGGCAACTCTGTATTCAAGAACAGGTTTAATACAGGTAGTATAAAACATAACGATGTCAGAAACTGGAACTTTAGCGCATTTTAAGTTGGATTATAAAATAAAAACGCTTATTAGTTTTCTTAATGATATTGGATACATGCTCATTCCACCTTAAATATTTATTATAGTTAATCCTAACACCCTAGCATGATCCACAGTATCAAGATTACTATTGTTAAGGCTCACTTTTGGGAAAGTGAGGTTTCCTCTTGCAAAGTAGATGTCAAGTTCTTTGCATTTTGAAGTATTAAGTTGAAGACGATTCTCATCTGACCACATCTGGACGTCGCTAGCCATTCTTTGGATGGTACTGATGGTGTTCTTAGGTACTATCTCTGAAATTGTAGTGTCGTCAATGTATTTCCAAGTCCTGGTATAATCGAGCTTGAGGTCATTAATCATGAGTATGAAGAGCCACGGACCCAGTTTTGTTCCCTGAGGAACACCAGAGGGGACTCCACGCCACTCTGAATAACAATCTCTAGAGAGTTTTACTCTTTGCTCTCTATTCATCAAAAAATGACCCAGTTCTTCACAAAGCGAGGAATGTTAAGTTGGACAATCTTTATTGTAAGGATACGATGGTCTATGAGGTCAAAGGCTTTACGGTAGTCAAATTATAAGACTCGAACAGCTGCTCCGATACCGTCAGTAGTCTCAGCCCATGAGTGCTAAGGTTGCCGAGGATCGATAATGTTCAAAATAGCAGGAGCAATATACATCTCGACCATAAATTCCTCTGCTACTTTAGATAATACTGGAGTGAGTGATATGGGTCTGAGATGTTTATTTATATGCAGAACAGGTTTTTCTTTAGGAATTGGAGTAATATCGGCACGTTTCCATGCTTCTAAGAGAGACTGTTCGAAATATGAAGCATTCAATATATTTGATATCGGTGAAGAAAGGATATCGGCATATTCCTGAAGAATCCATATTGGAAAACTATTAGGTCCTTGTGCTTTGGAAGGGTTAAGGACTTTCAACTTGTTGCAGACAGACTCGATAGTAGCGATGTTGGTGTTGGTAGGGGTAGAATCCTGGGGTGTATCGTGGAAAAAGCTGAGATCGTTTTCGGTTAAAGGATTATAATCTTTCATTGGCTCAAGGAAATTATTGTTGATCAAGTTGGCTATGGATTGAGGTGACAGATTTTCTATGTTCTCTAGGTTTCGATTGCTTCATAATGCTGACTTTAGAAGCATAATACTTGGCTCGACAGGATTTTCTTGTACTATTGACTTTATTACGATAGAACTTGTAAACCAAAGTATTTCCAGAAGCAAAGGCCCTTTGTCGTTGTTTTATGAGATGTTTAAGGTTTTCAGTGATCCAAGGTACATCATTCCGATGGAATTTCACGCATTTCTCAGGCATAAGAAGATCAAGTCCAGTCTCTATTATGGAGATCAGTCGTTTATACTTTTCTTCACAACTCATAGCCAAGTCGATAATACGCCAGTCTATTTGGCTAAGATATCGGCCAAGCTCCATTTTCTGTGATGGTCGTGTATCTCTTTTGATAACCGTGCGTCTACTAGAGGAAGTAAGAGTTCTTTGATTGGGTTGTATGACGATGGTGTTATGGTCTGAAAGGCCAAAAGGTGGATAAATCTCCTCGGGGTTAGGTTTGTAGTAGTTATGTAGATTGGTGAGTATTAAATCTAACATATTATCTCCGCGGGTTGGCAGATGGACCAACTGTTTCAAGCGAAACTCATGACAAAGGTGGTTAATATTCAAGTGGTTCAAATCTCCAGCAATAATAATCCCGCAATTATTATATAGACCTTCTATGGTAATTAAACTTGTTGATAAGTATTCTAACATATCGTTATCATTTGAACCCGGCGGATGGTACACAGTAGCGGCTATTACGCATGAGAATCCCCCAGAGGACTTCGAGATTTGGATCTTCGAGGTTGTGAAGATGCTTGATTTTAATATAGTTTTTAGCATACTTACCAACGCCTCCGTGTTGACCTGATGTACGGTCGCGTCTAATACAATTATAATTTGGCAGGTCAACTTGTGAGTCACCTATAGAGTCTTTCAGCCAGGTTTCGGTTAGAAATATTAGATCACACTTGGGAGTAAAAAGTCGAATTTCATAAATTTTTGGTGCAAGTGACATAACATTTGATAATAAAATACTTGGGACGAATTCAGGTCTTGGTCGCGAAGGAATTATATTGTTAATTTGAATATTCAACAGATTGCTTCGATCAACTGAGATTGATGTTTTATATCGAACTGCTCTTCTACAGGAAGGTGTAATAGGGTAAGGTGCAAGTACTCTCTTATCTCTGTCGTGGTACTCATTCAATTTCTTGTTGTATAATTGCGGGTATTAAATTCGCATCCCTTGTCAGTAAACGCCCGGCTCTTTTTGTCCTCGAATTGTTTTCAACTATAACTAGTTCAGTATTTAATAAAACAGGTTCGTCTGCTATACACTCGTAGTTTACGGTCGACATATTTCTTTTTTTGTTTTTGTTTTTTTTTAATATACGGGCGTTTATTCGGTAGTCATAGATACAGTCAAAAATCGCTACGACTTTATCTGTGACTTTTCTACAGATTTTCTTTTCTACAAATCGCACTGTGTAAACGTACCTTAATGCATAAAACCACTGATAAAACTAACTAATCTTGATCACGGACTGTCCCGGACGGTGTTTAGTAGGACCAGATTATAGTGTGAGAACCTTGGTTGAATAATGTTGCTAAAATGGAGCAAAATTTTTTCCTTATTTTGTATTCAGACAACTGCGTACAAGCATTTGTGGTATTTAAGTTTTAGGTTACAGGTATTTTTAGTTGGAATAAACATTTTGCTGAAAATATTTCTTGTATAGTCAAATGTTCTTTAGTAAAGACTAAAAACCGGCATTAGACCTTCCAAGATATTTCTAGATATTTCAAGACCTTTCTAGACCCTTTTTAGACCAGACATTTCTGGACAATTCAAGCCTCTCAAGACCTTTTTAAGATCATTATAAATTACGAACCAGATGCGGCGAAAGGTCTTTCGAACTGTCAAATTAAGCTCACCTGGGAGACCTTTTCGAGACTTTTACCTTAGGTGGTCATAAGATCTTTTTAGACCTTTTGAAGACATTTTCCTTGACTAGTATGAAAATTGATGATTTGTGATAGAAACTTGTCAATTTATAGTAAAATATAATTATAGATGTATGACTTACCAAGAACGACTGGGCTCACGTCACTAGCCATGAGCAGCTTGGCCTCACCCTCTGGTGTCTCCAGTTTAATTCTTAAATATGGAAAGAAAAGGACACTGGTTAGAAACTTATGAACATGCAAATATAGCAGTTTCACATAAAAATGATAATTGGATACTGAATAATGCACTAATAAAATAATTATATAAAATATTATAAAATATTACAAATAAAATAAAATATTATCAGTCAAATCCAATGCACAGAATTTGCCAACTCTTCCGCCATTTTACCTCTGAGTAAACAAGGTACCTCACAAACGCACTATTTTAATAAAGCCAACTCGACCATTTCATAAATAATCATGTCTGCAGAATACCGTAAAGTTTCCCGAAAGTAACGATGTCGTTACTTTCGGATTTAGCAGCCATTCATATCGCTACTTTCGGATGCTAAAAATTCGCATCTGAAGTAAATCATGATAAATATCAGACTTTTGGTTTTTTATTGTAACACAATCTCAACAAAGTATTCCGTCGGTATTTACCACGACTACATCCCTAATTGTCTCAAATTGTATCATCTGCAGTAGAAGTTCCAGTTTCTTCTTCAGTTCTCTGCGCAAATCCTTCAGTCCTTAATTGCATGCAGCTTAAGTGATTATAGCATTGGTGAATCGGCCGATGTAGAAGAATTAACAATTTCTACTCTACCTCAGAGATGATTCATTAGAAATGACAATTAAGACATGTAAACTTACTTATAGTAAATTTAGCAAATTGTTTCTAAGACTTTATCTGTGACTTTTCTACAGATTTTCTTTTCTACAAATCGCAGTGTGTAAACGTACCTTAATGCATAAAACCACTGATAAAACTAACTAATCTTGATCACGGACAGTCCCGGACGGTGTTTAGTAGGACCGGATTATAGTGTGAGAACCTTGGTTGAATAATGTTGCTAAAATACAGCAAAATTTGTTCCTTATTTTGTATTAAGACAACTGCATACAAGCATTTGTGGTTACAGGTATTTTTATTTAAAGTTGGAATAAACATTTTGCTGAAAATATTTCTTGTATAGTCAAATGTTTAGAAGTCAAATGTTCTTTAGTAAAGACTAAAAACCGGCATTTAGACCTTCCAAGATATTTCTAGATATTTCTAGACCCTTTCAGACATTTCTAGACAATTCAAGCCTCTCAAGACCTTTTTAAGATCATTATAAATTACGAACCAGATGCGGCGAAAGGTCTTGAAAGGTCTTTCGAACAGTCAAATTAAGCTCGCCTGGGAGACCTTTTCGAGACTTTTACCTTAGGTGGTCATAAGATCTTTTTAGACCTTTTGAAGACATTTTTCTAGACTAGTATGAAAATTGATGATTTGTGATAGAAACTTGTCAATTTATACTAAAATATAATTATAGATGTATGGCTTACCAAGACTGGGCTCACGTCACTAGCCATGAGCGGCTTGGCCTCGGCCTCTGATGTCTCCAGTTTAATTCTTAAATATGGAAAGAAAAGGACACTGGTTAGAAACTTATGAACATGCAAATATAACAGTTTCACATAAAAATGATAATTGAATACTGAATAATGCACTAATAAAATAAAATATTATCAGTCAAATCCAATGCACAGAATTTGCCAATTCTTCCGCCATTTTACCTCGGAGTAAACAAGGTACCTCACAAACGCACTATTTTAATAAAGCCAACTCGACCATTTCATAAATAATCATGTCTGCAGAATACCGTAAAGTTCCGAAAGTAACGATGTCGTTACTTTCGGGGGCTAAAAATTCGCATCTGAAGTAAATCATGACAAATGTCAGACTTTTGGTTTTTTATTGTAACACAATCTCAACAAAGTATTCCGTCGGTATTTACCACGACTACATCCTTAATTGTCTCAAATTGTATCATCTGCAGTAGAAGTTCCAGTTTCTTCTTCAGTCCTTAATTGCATGCAGCTTAAGTGATTATAGCATTGGTGAATCGGCCGATGTAGAATAATTAACAATTTCTACTCTACCTCAGATGATTCATTAGAAATGACAATTAAGACATGTAAACTTACTTATAGTAAATTTAGCAAATTGTTTCTAAGAGTGTTATAGTTTCTGTTGTTTACCTATAAACTTGCAAATATTAATTAGAACATAACTTTTTATACTAACGTTTCATAATTTACTCGAATTGTGTATAAGTCATGTTAAAGTTTAACATGAGACAATGTAATACATTTATTTCGTATCTTGTTAAGAAAACAAGTTGAATTTTGTTTGAAATCGTCATTTTCGGGGGGCGATCGCTACTTTCGGGGATATCGTTACTTTTTCCAGATTTATTAGCAAACACTGAATTTTATCGTTACTTTCGGGGAGTCGCTACTTTCGGAACTTTTCGGTATTGGCAGTAATGGCACCTCATATACCACGACATGAAAAAAACAGAAACGGAGGGTAAACCACTGAGTCAACAGATCGAAAGCTGAACAATAAATTGAACTTCTAAGTTTCCTTAGATTGCTGTTGTTTTAGTTGATCTTTTTTGTTTGTAGTTTATTGGGTGGAATGGCTAGTATTGGTTCATTTTTGTTCCTTTCTATTCTTCCTTACTGCATTTTTTTTGTTTCTTTGTTTGTTTTCTTTTTTATATATGTCATTATTTATTGTATATGCAGTTAAAATTGATTAAATTAAATTAAATTATAAATAATAAATGTGGTGCATACCCAAAAAGTCAAAGCTTAATATTTGTCACCATACAAACATAATCAAGAAATTAATAATAACAACTTTTATATCACTAAATATTTGAGTGAGAACCACCTCCTTACCGTTTTTGTCCTTCATCATAATCGTCGTCGTCGTCATCAATACTTTTTGCTGTAAAAAATGAAAATATCTTAATATAAAGTATATCTTGTTCTAATGATGTCATGTTTTTCGAATATCTCAATTCTGAGGAAATTCCGTGTACCATGTATAAGTACATATCTGGAAAGTTTCTATAGAATCTACCAATTGTTTCAACAGATTTGTCGTTTTGAAGAGTATAATTTGTGACATCATAGTGTCTCGTTTGTTGCAGATGAATTATCGACTAAGATAGAATGATATTTGTCCTCATTTCAAAAGTATATTATAAATAAACTCAATACTATTGTAACGCAATAATATTGTATAATGTTCGACTGAATGCTGTAAAGTTATTTGCTGGGCTTTGATTTTTTAATCAAATCTAGAGATAAAAACGTCAAAACTGCACCACAGTTACATGAACCTCAGGGCCGTAGCAAGAGAAAGTCCATTGGGGGGGGGGGGGAGGGGGTGATACTGGACTGCTGGGCATGCGTCACAGAACATTTTTGAGATTAGGATCTCTGAAATAGGATTTCAATTATCGGAGGGGCCACACCCCCTGCTACGGCCATGAACCTTGAATTAAACCCAACTTTAATCCTATTACTATAGAACTAAGTATAAATATTACACCTTCATTCTCAATTTGCCTTCTAGAAACATGAAAGGAAACACCTAAAGGATATTAATTATACTATATATAATATATATTGTGCAGTATTTAGACTGACTTCATAATTACACACTTCTGGTCATTACCAGTGAAAGATTAGTGCATGTACCAGTGGCCTAGCTAGAAGTCAAGGCAGCACTTTCCTTACGATAGTAGCCATTAGCCTACGTAATAGGTTTTACCTGATTGATGTGTTTTCTGTTTTGGAGTCTTACAGGAAAGATTTGTGAGTTATCACTACCGGTAATTGTGACAGTTTTGTTCTCGCAGGAGCCATTGTGTTCAAGCTGATTAAGAGTTAGATCAGATACTTATTGGTGTGGTATACAACACAAATTAAACGAAGCCATTGCCATGCTCGCTCTCCCATAATTTGAGGCAGAAATATAACTCGACGCCCGTTGAGGAAACTACAACTCACCAGTTGAGGCAGAAATATAACTCGACGCCCGTTGAGGCAATCTTGAAATGGGAGTAACAATTTATTTATTTATTTCATTCACCACAAAAATCGCTACGACTTTATCTGTGACTTTTCTACATATTTTTTTTCTACTAATCGCAGTGTCTAAACGTACCTTAATGCATAAAACCACTGATAAAACTAACTAATCTTGATCACGGATGGTCATAATTACATCACGGACGGTGTTTAGTAGGACCGGATTATAGTGTGAGAACCTTGGTTGAATAATGTTGCTAAAATTGCTAAGTCGCTTCGCTACAGCTATATAACTGATTAGTCGTCACAAAGAACAGATACTTTAATACACTATACTTTAATACAAAACCGATTGTCAAATGCATTGTTGACATATATATTAGTAATCCCAGGTGCAAAGCACAGCGGGTGCTAATATCGACTGGCGTTTAGTCCCTTATCACAGGAGATGCTAGTGAGTCCTGATCTCAGATCGGGTTTATTTGTTTATATATATAATATATATATATACCGGGCGAGTGGAATATATCCATCAACCACCATCTGGTTGGTTGCCCTGTTTATGGGGCAGAAAGTATGGCTAAACGCCAGCAATCAATGCGAAATACTGCTTGCTAAGGAAAAAAACACAACGATACTATTAGGTCAAAAGACCGTGAACAAAGGCGACAAGTGTGGTGATGCTTACAATATTAAATGTGACTAGTGGTGCTCACTTAAATAATAGCCAATAGGTCTGGATATTTTAATTGGTAATATATACACAAGCTTTCTCTGCCATTGTTATACTTTTGCTTGCAAAACTCTGTTTTTAACAGTCCTGGACAACACCGGTCGGTGGTCTCTGAATGTAAGATTACTAGGCAATAGCCAAGTGTTTTGCTAGCTTCTCGAGTGCCATTATAACTCGATAATCACACAAGACAAGGTTTTTTATTTCTTTTATAAAATAACACCCATTAAATTAACAATAAAGCATGAAAAATGCAGATTTAACTGTTATAATAGGCGTTGCTATGTGCGTTGCTAGGAAGCCTTTATTGAAAACACGTTGTCGGTAGCGATTTTAGCAATGCAAATGTACTCAACGTTGCAGTTAAAACATTGTGTTTTGTTAGTACCTTGATTATCCTTGTATACAGGTATTCTTTGACTTCCTTTTGTGATTTAAACTACTTAAAATACATCAAAACGACAAAATCTATGCGAGGAACAAGTCAGCTTATGATTTATTGAGTTATAATGACACAGTTTTTGAGCGCAATCAGACAGGGTGTTGTCGTTCATTTACTTCCGATTATTTTATAATACGAAATATAATTGCATGGATGTGTCAGCTCAGCCACGAAGTATGGGGCGTCGTTTGTAAAAAAATTATTTACCGTTTATTTTGTATATTTTGATGTTATTTAGCTCCTCATGGTTTGTTTTTATTAAATAACAATTCGATTTACTAAATCGCAATTGCGATTTACTAAATAACACTTGCGATTTACGCGGCCAAAGACTACATTTACCAGCGGATGTACTTTTTTGGCGGTAATTCAAGTAAAATGGCGGAAGAGGAGCAGGCAAGGGAGAGTGATGGCGATGGACCACAAAATAATCAAGAGGTATGGAAATAGAATTAAATATGTATCATATATGATTATGAAACTGATTGAATATTTATAAGACTAAGGTGTCTTCTGTTCTTAACATAGGTTGGAGCGAAAAACGCGTTTAGACCTACAGCTTCAGAGGATGAAGACATCAGGTACTTAACTGCAAAATGTAACTTTAAGTTAGAATGAATGAATGTGTCATTTGTGTGAAGTGTAATACGGCTGTAAGCATGGGAGCCTTCTTCCCCTCAAAATACACAAAAATTGTGGCTTAGCTTCCCCGAAATTAGGACAAGCATTGAAGTAGTTTAGTGGTGCAACTTGGCAACCAGGCATCTGGTGGACTTGTTAGTTAGGCTACTTTGGGGTCCTTATTACATATGTGACATCTTCACTCGGGCCCAAATCAAGATTTTGTCCCACGCCCCCACTGTGTGACATCACAGTAACCCAAGCTTTTACTAAGGCAGTTCACTTTATGTAAAGGCTATTATTTACTTTGATTGTTTTTAATTTTAATTTTCTATGTGATTCTGCATAGGAATTCATTTGATTTGTCAAAATGGTATATTATTATCATGAATGCAGAAATACAATTCTTATCTTTCTGGAATGTATTTATGTACCAGTCAATATTAAAGCCATTTGCACGATGTAAAATAGTTTTGTGTGACTACAACTACCAGAATGCTTTGCTAGAATCTTAGTGTTGATAAATGGAGCATACTGACAAAGCATTCTGCTTTGACACCAATGCTATCTTACATCATGCAAATAGCTTATTTGGAATGTCAACTCCCCCGGGAATTTGACAACTTTTTTTGGGGTGGGGAGTTTGGTAGATTTGAACTGGAAGTCTTCATTTCTTAAACATATGCGTTTTTCTGGAACACACGCAGGCTAGCAGAATTACATGTGGTTGAGCAGAATGGCCATTCTCTCTGCATCATTGCAATAACGACGGAAAACAGTTCTGTTTTGCTATAATCGACTCTGGGGTCAGGCATTTGCCCTTTTAATGTCGTTATAGTAAGGCATTTGAACAAATTTTGAACCAAATTGTTAAAAATTTCAAATTCCCGGGGGGTGATGTTGAAGTTTTGAATTAATCGCTAGTCAGTTGAAATATCGACTTTGTACAATGATTATGTACAATTGTCTGCGGGAATTTCACCCGCTTTCACACAGAAAGCAGTGTCAAAAATCATAGAATTTTCTGATGGAGGATGTTCTCAAACTCATTAATAATTCATCATGAAAATGCAAAAGAAATCACTAAGTATTTAGAAATAAGAGGAAGGTTACGGCCAAATTTCACTATCTTTAACCTCGATTTTCTCACAAAATATGGATTCGTTTGAGAAGCAAGTTCTAACACTCGTAATTGTTCATCCTCTGATGTCTAAATACGGACAACCGGCTTGTCCGTATTTAGAAAGAATGCTTAATCGTGTTTGAACTATTACTTCTAAACTTTAAACAGAAAAGGTTGTTTGTTAAAGTAATTGACTTCTGAACAGTCAGTTCACAGTAGAGACTACATAGATTATCTATAGAATATTCACCAATGTAAATTGTTGTTTTTTCAGTTTACAACCAGTGGGAAGGCCTGTAAAAAATATTCCAATGGATGTTAGAAAATTAGATTGCCCTAAAGGTCCCAGTCAGTAAAATGGCTTCCTCACAATGAAAAGACATAAGAAATCTTTATCTTTGAGTGGTGAAAACAATATTTTACGAATGAGTAAAATATTGTTTTCACCATGAGAAGATGAAATTCATATCTTCAAGCCACCTTGTAATCGTTGTGAAAATTTAACGATTTTAGTGAAAATCGAACGATTTTTCCAGACAATACATTCGGGTTCTGTCAAGACAAAAAATGCGGTACCTATGGCAACGCAAGTGGCGAGTTTCAAATTTTACTCATAGATGAGACCCGAACTGTCAAAAGACAATGTCGTCTCTCCCTTGGAACAGGCATGATCGAAAAAGCATGCGTATTTGTTCAGATGGACCCCAATACACGATTAAGCCATATGGAAATGGACCACAACAAAAACAGAAAGATGGAGCATCCCAAGCTGTTGGCTGTTGATGATGACACCAAACAGGTTCAGAATTCGAAGGATTCAAAATGGCAACTCTATAAAATCTAATAAGTGAAATACTTTATTTACCAAACTGGCTAGGTTATAACTATAGGCTAGCTAGTAAATAAATGCTGCTGTGAGAGGCAGTTTAACTTTACACACTTCAACTTTACTTGGTGGGTGTCCAACTATTTTCAAATTCCCAAGTCTTATTTTACTAATGAAATGCTTAAATTCAAACTTTGTATCCCAACTTACCAAACCAATTTTTATCTGAAGTTAAATTGCCCCAACTTTCTATTTTCACCCCAAAGTAAGTGCGAGGTATAACTATGTATAGATATATGAAGCCTGACAATCCTGCTGTGTCTGGAAGGCAATTGAAAATTCCAAGAGATGGGGGTGTTTCAAAGGGTAGTGGCTCATGCTTGCTTTTTATTCATGCTGCTATTTAACAAAATCCAGAGATAGGGGTTAACATACAAAGTTTATAAGGGGATTATCATTCTACCTCTTGTGGAGTTTCAACTTGTCTCTTCAATGGTTCCATTCCAGCAAGAATGTACAAGGTGTCCCTTGAGCAAGCAGACAAAACCTGCTGTGCATCCCACTGAAAAAATGTTGAAGTTCTTCCAAGGCACAATTTCTTTGTTCCAGCCAAGGTGCTAAAGGAATGAACAATTTAATGCAGATGGTTAAATAGTTATTTGAATATTACATAATTACCATAACAAAATGTTACATACAGAAGTAATTCTCAGTGTTTTGAAAATAGCAGACAAATCAAAATAAACTGACTAGAATAAATGCTATATAATAATGCATCCCTCTGCCAGAATTTTAATCAAACAAAATTGGTCAAAGATTGACAAACAAAACAAACAAACCAAATATGTGAAAACATACTGGTTGATGACGGCTAAAATGATGATTTAGTCAAATGTACCTGAGGTACTGGAACGAAAACATTCTCTCTGGCTCGTTTTCCCGCTCGAAATAATGTCGAAACAAACTATAGATTTCGGCTTTTATCTGAATTTCATTCTGCACGCACTGTTGTTTTATAGTTTTGCCACACAAGACCAGCATCCATTAAGTTGGCACGAGTTTCTCCACGTGGAATTGGGATTGCACAGGATAAGTCAGATGGCGGTACACATACAATATTCTTCGTGTATGTTTTTACTCGGTTGTGTTGCCGCACGCTTCTTCTTCGAAGGAGGTGGTACAACAGGTCTACTGCTTTGAGGATATCTGCTGACCGATACCCACTTGGAAATTGCACCGGTGAGGCGTTAATACCATAGCTCAACTGTTATTAAAAATAAATATGGTTCTATTTTTATATAATTAAATAACAAATTCGACGTGTGTGTTTGTGAATGTGATCCGTGAGTACATCTGCACATTGTACAGCGAGTTTTATACATAATTACCTGTGTTGGTGTGTTGTTTGGGCCAGCACATTGACGTCTTGAATGTTCCCCTGTATCTTGAAATCCATTACTTCAATTATTTAACAGCCCACTGATTTAACGCTCTGGTGAATGCATCAGATATTAGCTTTGCTAAATCGTCCACCATTTTACTGAATTACCGCCAAAAAAAGTAGATCCGCTGGCAATGTAGTCTTTGGCTTGAGCCGCTTAAATCACAAATGTCGACATACTATATTAAATCGAAATGTTATTTATTAAATCGAAATGTTATTTATTAAATCGCATGTGTTATTTAGTAATTCGCATGTGTTATTTAGCAATTCGAAATGTTATTTAGTAAATCGCAAATGTTATTTAATAAAAACAAACCATGAGGAGCTAAATAACATCAAAATATACAAAATAAACGCTAAATAATTTTTTAACAAACGGCGCCCCATAACGAAGCAGGTGAAATACACCTTGATCATCCTGATTATGTTTGTGGTGATATAATTTACTGTAATGCATGCATAAATGTTGTGATTTTAATTTTTGTATGGGCATTGGTACATTTGAGTAGTGTAATTGTAAACATGCATTGTACAGGTTTATAGACCTACACAGGCCTCCACTTAGTGTTTCTGTGTAAACACTTGTCCTCGGAATAGAACTGCACATGCAATGCTGGTCCCATATATTTAAGCTACCCTTGTGACTGTTGAAGTGCTTTCTGAAGGACATTATAGTTGAACATTATAGTTGAACATTATAGTTGAACATACAAACAATCAAATGTAAAATTAATATATGTGTGATCACTCAAACTAAAAGAATTACCTTCATCAACAAATTTACAAATGTGGCAACACACTAATTGGGCATACACCAGGAGAGCATTTATGTGTATTTTTTAAATTGGGACAATAATAGGATTCTGGACATATAAATTAAACAGCTTTATTCCTATGGGACTGAACCTGAGACTTTTTTGAATATCATTATCTTGTAATCTGTTGTAAATAGGGCTTCACTTTTGTAACTTGTGTCATTTTGATAAAGGAGCAGGGTCCATGTGTTCAGAGTGTTTTTTGAAGGCACGGTATATTGACGTTTATAAACCTGAAGAAGATATATATGCCGTAGAATCCGTTTATATGCCCTGGGATTATACAACTTACTTCCAAAGGGGTTTTGAGTAGGCTTATAACCGCTGGAGGTTAATAACCGGGAGAGATATATAAACGGTATAGAAAAATGTTTCAAAATGCATAACAGGCAAACGGTTGGCACTTTTTTACTCAAGTTTTTGCTTTCATAGTCAATAGCGCTCCGTCGAGATGACGTCAGTACCGATTTTTGTCCGCTTTTACCCATAATTCTTGCGGTCATAACAAAAGAAATAGCTCATTTGTGAGTCAAATTTGGTTTGTTTGTCCGCTTTTTGAGCTATTAATAGCAGCCAGACTCCACGCTATTAAGAAAAATGTAAGTACAAACATTAGCTAGAATTTATGTGAAAAATTATGCCCTGTATTATATAGCAAAACCTGCTACACACATTATGTAGCAGCCTCAAAATGATTTGTCAGTAGTGAGATACAGAATGTTCTGTAACTTTTATCTATTATTATCTTTTTCAATAAGTCATTATACAGTGTGACATACAGTGAGGATCCGGCCTTTACATATCAAACAAATCTTAATCAGTGCAGGTATATTGCACCCAAAAATTAAACAGTTATTTAGTTTGTCTAATTATGAAACAATGAAATTCAGAACATAAGCTTAAAGGCTCTCAGAGTTTAAAGTCTATTCGATTGGCAAATTAATGGATTACATCTATTTTTAAGTAAAATTACTAATTAGCACTACGCTATGACACGGGCGAGGGGTTGTTGCGTACACGTATTTATAGTATTTACAGTAATATATGGTAATAATAATAATAATGCTTTACCCCAAATTTGGTCCAATTAACATTTTGAAATAATCTTACCAGGATCATATTTTAAGTGATTGGAAAAGGGTTTTAGGCCCATTTAGAGTTTTTTTTTTTTTTTTTGCAGAGTCAGCATTTTTTCAAAGGGGTTGGACAAGGGTTTTAGACCCATTTTGAATTTTTTTTTTAGCCAAAAGTAGTTTTAGACAATAATAAAGACATTTTGACAAGAATAAACAAATTTTTGTTTTATTAAGTGTGTAACAAGGCAAAGGTTAACTTTTCATTCGATAATTGTTCGATATCTTAGTCTTGAAGTGTTTGAGTGAATCAAAGCTTACATGTTCGATTTCTGTAGTATTCAGAAGGTAAATTGTTCGATTCCTGTAGTTTTCAGAAGGTAACATGTTCGATTTCTGTAGTATTCAGAAGGTGAAATGTTCGATTCCTGTAGTATTCAGAAGGTAACATGTTCGATTTCTGTAGTATTCAGAAGGTGAAATGTTCGATTCCTGTAGTATTCAGAAGGTAACATGTTCGATTCCTGTATATTTTCAGAAGGTAACATGTTCGATTCCATTAAGGTCTTTCTTATCTTTCTTTTCTTTCTTCTTTCGTAGCTTTCTTCTTTCTTCTTTCTTCTTTTTGGTTTTTGTTTTTGTATTTTTTTTTGGTTTTTTCTTCTTTTTCTTCTTTTTTTGGTTTTTTCTTCTTTTTTTTGTTTTTTCTTTTTTTCCGAGTGCCGAGTTCGTCGTCATCGTCGTCAGGTCTTCTTGCGTTTGTCCAGACTCTTCCTCAGGGACTTGAATTTGTCACGCAGTTGCTGCTTAGTGAATTGCCCGCCATCGGAATCGGGAAACATCCCGACCCTCCGGCAGGCTTGGTTTTGAGTCAGCGCGTGCGTGATGTCGGCCATGAGAGCCGACGATTGCAAGTATGAGGTGGCTTCCAGCAGTGCTGCCGTCTGCGTTGATGTAAATAGTCGCGTTGTGGTTGACGGCTGCACTGCTTGCTGTTTCTTGGAAGCCGAGGCCACAGTATATTGCTGCTCGAGGGAAGGTCGACTGGTGGTGGTGGTGGTGGAGGTGGAGGGAGAGCGAATGGTTCTGGAATAAAGGTACTGGTGGACGATGGAGGGGTCGAGGTGCTGGAAGGTTGGGTTAGCTCTCAGGGTGGTGGTTACTGTGGCCAAGTCTGGACAAACTTTTTTGGATACGACGTCGAGGAATTGGAATAGTAGGTCTTTGCGCAGCTGTTGAGGGAGGATGTCGTATGGTTGTGGGATTAAGCTTTGCAGGAAAGGAGTTTGTGGGGACGGTGGGCGTGTGGAGGGTGATGACGGTGGTACTGAGGAGGGTGGAGACGGTGTGGAGCAGGGAGACTTACCAGGAACCGAGGAAGAGGGTGGTGGTTGGTGACGAGTAGGTTCGGTGGGAGTGACACGCATGGAGCAGGAGGACGAAGTGGCAGACACAGCTGAGGAGGACCATGGGACGATGATGGTAGGGGCTTTGGATATCGTACAGGTAGGTTGTCTGGGTGCTAAGATGGTAGAGGTAGGTGGTATTAGGGATGAGGTAGTTGCTGTCCGGGTGTACTGGATGAAGTCTGCCACTCTTCCCTGCTCAGGGTAGCTTGGATCCACATAATAATGCGAATCGGCTGTGCTCCGGGAATGCGTCATCTGTTTCGCAAGCGATTCAGATGACACCGAAGCGGACGCGTCCTACCGATGACGGCGGACAACGAACTTTCGGAAACTCGTTCCCTGAAGCACTCCCGTCATAGCAGGAATAAGGGTTAGCGCCAATCTCTTCACGCGACCGGACACACCCTTCCCGTCTAGAGCGGCACCGAATTGCGTGATGAAAAATGGCTTACCTCTCTCCTTGCTCCTTAATCCTTTGAATGTTGAACTGCTGCTGTTCAGGCACAAAGGGCGAAGAATTTGGAGGTAGATGCGACCCATCTCTAGAATCTCGGAGTTCCAAAACAGAGTTGCTGGACCAGTAGCACCAGTTTTATGCCTGACCGTAAAGGTCAGGTACCGCTCGGTGCTGGTGCTGCGGTCCATCTTCCCTGTTTTGAACTCCGATATCGTGAGATTGGAAATCGCTCCACAACGCTGGGCGCTGTCAAGCAGCAACCTCATCATCAGGTAGTCCCGAAGTTTGGTTATTTCGAGCACAGTCGGAATCCACGCGCCCGATTTCCCCAGCTCCGAGAACAACCTCACCATTTCCCTCGCACCTTTGCCGTCACCAGTTCGGCGATTTCTGATGGCAGCAATGTTGCTTCCAAGTGTTGCTGGTGCACAACGCGTTTTCGGGCGGCCATGGGTTCCGCCTGGGACCTGCTCCAACGCAGAGTACGAGCTAGCATCTCGTCTACACATGAAATTGTTTCACAGTCTATCTGCATTAGCTTACTAATACTAGTCTTTCGACCTTTGACAAACTGATAAAACTCTTTCAGCGAGCCGAGATATGCCAGGAGAGTACCGGGTTCTCTCGGTTCCTCAAGGAGATGATTCCCATCGAAAAACCGACTACGTATCTGCGTGACGCAGTTATCGTCCCAGAGAAGCTCCACGTCCTTGGGAGGGTCCTGCACTTCGTACAGTAACCTACCAACTCGACGCATATGTTCGAGGCCTTGTTCGCGTTCTTTTACACCACCGTCGGACGACAGAAGATGTTCTAGAAACATTGCCAACACCGGGATTTCTTCCAGCAAAGCATTGATCTTGCCTCGCGGTATCACTTTCGGGGCAGTTGGTTCTGAGGTGTCGGACACGGTGGAGAAAGCCGATGATGGAGATATGGATCGGCTTGGTAAGTCAGGCATGGTGGATGGGCTTGGGATTCAGGTGGAGGAGTTGGAATCGGAGTGGTCTTCTTCTGACGACGACGACGACTTGTTTGACGAGGACGGCTTCCATTCTTGCTTCTTCTTCTTCTCGCTTTGCTTCTTCAGTCTACTTTCTTTCTGCTTCTTCATTGCCGCCCTCGTCTTTATAACTTGTAGATTGTATCTACAAAGAAAATATGAAATAAGCTAACCATGCAAGTTGTCCTGTTGATGTAGTATCCATCGGGTCTTTGGAATGTATCACTTTGCAATGTTGATACTTACTTGTGGAACTCGGCATTCTCCTTTGTTAATCCATGGCTTTGCTGGAGGTGGACGTCAACACTGCACACCTTGCTTGTGCAAAGGGGATAGGGGCACGCGATGGGAGCAACGCGTTGTCTACCCTGCGTGCGTACCTTGACAGCCCGATGGTGTTGGCAGTATAGGCTTGCTGCGTCTTCACTATAATGGTGACGAGGTGCCTATACAAATTTATCAAGGATTTATTGCACACAGGGCATTGCTTCGACCGTCTTGTGCCCCTCTAAAAGAAAGAAAAAAAAAATTGTGAGAAATGATTTCATTTTTAACTTCAGTTTCCTAAATAAATATGAAGGTGAAGTTAGTGCAAAAAACATTTTTACTTAGTTTAATTACCTTCGTGCTGACGTCCACCTTTTCCTCTTCGCTGCTGCTATCATCTTTTTCCTTATTCTCCTTTTCTTCCGTCTTTTCTTCTCATCGTCTTTTTTTCTCCGCCTTCCTTGACTCTTCCCATTTCTCTTCCTGCCGCTTTCTTTTCTCTGCCTTCTTTATCCTTGCCATTTCCTCTTCCTCATTCGCCTTTTTCCTCATTCTCCTCTGCTCTTTCTCCATTCTTTTCCTTTCCTCCTTCAGCTTCTCCTTTTCCAATTGTACATTTCTCTCCTTCCTCGCCAACACCTTCTTCATGCACCAACCACAACGGCATGTCATCGTCCCAAACACCCCCCTGACTACCCTCATCCACAGCAACACCCCCCTGACGACCCTCGTCCACAGCAACACCCTCCTGACGACCCTCATCCACAACACCCCCTGACGACCCTCATCCACAACCTCCCGATAAGCCTCCTCACACCTCTTGCTGTATTCCTCCATGTCAAACTCACTATCCGAACTAGTGTTGACCCCTTCCAAACCCCTTTTCCTCTGCCTTTCATCTTGTGCCCTATACGCCTCCTTCTTCTTAGTCAACCGTTTCTCCCTCTGCCGCTTTGTCCTCTTATTCTGCATCATCTCATACTCCCCATCTCCACTCCAACTCTCCAAAGTGCTACTTGAAGCATTCCCCGCTTCCCTTGCCTCCTTCTTCCTCGCCTGCCGATGCCTTTCGTACTGCCTATCTCTTGTATTCTCAGTCACCATTCTGCTGAATTTCAATAAACTAGTTCTTTCTGGGGTTTTTTGAATGTTTTTTTTAAAGTTTTTTTTCTTTCGTTGCTTTCTTTCTTTCTTTTTTTTGGAATTTCTTTTTTATTTTTCGAGTTTTTTTCAAGTTTTAGTTATAACCCACCTGACTGCCTCCTAATGGTACGAAATTTGTCCCGTACTTGCTGATCTGTGAAACGGCCTACTTCAAATTCGTTGCATTTAGCATCATTTGCCACAAGGAAGACGATTTCCGCGATTGTTGCGGTGTCATGCAAATCTGAGGTAGCAAGTTGTATTGCTAATGTTTGGTCCTTAGTAAAAATCCTTGTGGCCAAACACGGAGTAACGCGACGACGTTGTCGTTGGGGCTCGTCTGTACTGCTCCAGGAAGACGTGGGAGATGGTTTGAATACAGGTCTGGAGGGGCATGTCGGAGAGGAAGGGTAGGTAGATGTGGATGCCGAGGGTGAGGAGCTTGTGGTAGACGAGGTTGTAGAGGATGGTGGAGAGGCTGGTGGAGAGGATGGTGCAGCGGATGGTGGAGAGGCTGGTGGAGAGGCTGTGGAGGAGGAGCTTGCCAATTCGAGGTGGAAGTAGTCGGCGCTACTATATGTGGAACAAGTTACAAATATTTTTTTAATAATTCCCCATATTTCTGCGCCGAAGCACCCCCGCGCACAAGACATGTTATATATGGACCCAAGACACATTACCAAAAGTCTTGGCTAAAACTAAGCAAATTTAGAGAAAATTTTTAAAATGTTACTAATTCGGGTTTTTTTTTGTTCTAACGGTCAGCGGTTTGCAGGGTTAAGCCTAAATTTCACTGTGTATATCAGTGACGTCATAACGCATCTCTATACCTATTCTCAGTTTAATCGGTTCAATACTGACTGAGATATATATAGTATAAAGAAGAATTGACCAACGTTGGGGGTATAGTGCCCCTTAAATACAATCAAGATAAAAACATAAGAATAAATTAGAATTAGCTCTATGCCCAATATTATATTAAAAATAAAGCAGTGACAGTATATTGTTTATGTTTACATTATTTACTAAAATCCTTATTTACATTGTTTTGCATGTAGTTTCTTACACCGTCAGTCCATTACCCCATTAAGATGCGAACAGATCTTCAACGGCTGTGCGTTTGCCACTCTTGAATTCCTCCCAGAAGCTAAAGATTCTTGACTGCAGGTTCCTGTACTTCTGCTGAATTCTCTTCAGTTTCTTTTCAGACACTAGTCGGATTTGAAGAGAAATTAAACAAGCTCATATCTCATACTATAATTTATATAATTTGTTATAGTTGTTTTACCTTACAATAATCCAGTTTTTCCGCCCAGACACGATCACAAACGAGAGGCACTTGCTTGATACAGTCGTCTTTCCTTTAAACAAAAGCATTTATTGTCAGGAGCTGCAAGAAGGGAAGCCGACATAGTTTAAAAGTGCCATCAATATACCAGGTTTTGGCCTTACTAAAGTGCTGTAGTTGTTCCTTTATTGCAAACACGAGATGGCGGCGGTCACGAGCACAGACATCTGCATGGAGAAATTCATCTGGAATATGGTCTAAGCCATTGACGCATCCTGTTTGCTTGACAAGAATATATTCTGGCTTTGGCAGACTAGGACAGGGTATGTCTTTAAGTTCTTCAAGACAAACCTATACAACTAAGATGAACCCAAACAAACCTTTTAGATAACAATTTGTTTGATTTTCTTATTTTAAATCGGTACGAATTGTGAAATTTAAATTGTGGAATACTTACCTCATCAACATAGCTGCTGCTGGCCTAAATACATCTTCCACTGCTTTGGCTTTCACATGGGCAGTCACTCTGGCCACCATTGCTGCTCCAACTTCTGCAGGATGGTTATGGCTGTGTGGAGCTGGTTCGAAGTTTGCAACTCCATGTTGGATTATCCTGGCTCTACATGGGTTGACTTTTCCATGTACTGTACACTGCCAATCTGTAGTGACACCTCGTCGTCGCTAGGTTATACCTCCAGGAGCGCCAGGAAATTATCTTGGAAAATGGGTCAGAGAAGAGACCAATGAATAATCGCGCTGTTTCTGGATTGCTAAAGGTTTCTGGATTGCTAAAGGTTTCTGGATTGCTAAAGGTTTCTGGATTGCTAAAGGTTCCTCAATTTGCCAACATCTCAACGGACCTTTCGATTCTTCAATGATGATCAAGGGCAAGGTGAAATGATGGTGCACACAATCAATGCACACAATCAATGTTTAACTGTTCATAATCTTACGCGAAGTCAGACCCTTCGTGACTGGCTTTGGCCATCCAAAGGCGCTCTATTTTGTTTCACTTGCTTCCTTCTCTCTAGGGGCTCCAGTGGCCAATTTTCACAAGTTTCTCCAATTGGAAACATGCTGTAGACTGGCAGTAGACAAGTGAACATCACTTGGACGCCATCAAAGCGATGCTTGTGTGTGCTCAAACGCGAAAGGCAGGAATGATAACAAACTCGGAAAGCAATCTGAAAACTCTTCCAGATACTGGTGGGATGTATTGAATCGAGTTGTCGTGGTGATTAAGATGCTAGCAACGTGGGGCTTGGCCTTTTGTGGCAGTGATGAGACCATCGACTCACCAAACAACAGAAACTTTTGCGAACACTGGAAGCCATTTCGCAATTCACCACTTTTACCCTCAAAACCACAATGTAAAAAATACGAAAATTCGTACTATGCACGCGAGCGCTAGTAATCAGCAATATGGTTGCAATTAAGATATGTTCTTGGGGAACATGCAGAAATGACACAAGGTACCCGCATCTTCTGAATAGAAACGCAAACGGTGATCCAGTGAATTTTTACCATTTTCCCGGCACAAAGATCAGAGGAAAGAAAGAAAAAATGGATAATAACATGCCATCGCTGTGAAAGTTTTGCAGGTACAAAGGACAGCTACGTATGTAGTCTTCATTTCGTCGGTAGTAATGAACCAACAAAAGACAACCCCGATCCTATATCTGCTGTTACAAGCGATGAAAAGGTAACCAATAAACTGTTTTATATAAAATCTTGTTCGTTTGGTCTTATGTATTTTCAAACTAAACAAGTTTTTTATTTCAAGGCTAAGCAACTTGAAAGGAAACGATGCAGTTCATGCAAGAGAGTCACTAGAACTTGGGCAAAAAGACGACGAGCTTTTGAGAAAGAAGTCGCGAAGTCCCTCTTGAACTTAGCATTTAGCGCAGTAATTACGCACATGTCGGAAGAAGAGCTGTCGATCGCCGAAAGTTTTCTTAACATTTAAGCAAGAAAGGTTCGATGACTCACAACCAGCAGACGATTCATGTGCTTTTATAACCAACGACGACATGGAGAATATTGAACAATCTGTTTCAGTAAGAACTTCTTCTCCTGTTCATGCGACAAAGAATCGCAGTACACAGGCCAGTAGTAAAATGTGTTAATATTTTTTATCCTAAACTTTGTAGCAAAAGTTCCTTTCCTGATGCAATAGCCAATGAACAATATAAGTTATTGTTGCACACCTTGATATAAACAATGTATTCTTTGTAGACTGATCTCAAACTTGTGGACATTTCCCCTTACCCAGACCAAGTTCTAAAAGACTAAGAAGTTGAAGAGATATTTATTTATGGCCCGAAAAATACCGTACATTACGTACGCAGGTATTGTACACTGGCAGTCAAAAAGAACTGCTCAAATACAACTTATTTAATTGGACAAAAGAGAAAGACAACGAGGAGAGATAACAGAACCATGGTCAGAAAAATCAAGTCTGATCACTATTAGACTGCTCCAGAGATAAAGGCATAGATGCAGCTTGAGTGTGAGTGTGTCTACTTCCACCACCCCGAAAGGAGCAAGGGTTGCGCCAGGGCTAAGGTCCCCGATGCGGGGGCTAACAGGTAGTGGTAATTCTTTTAGGGGGGTCAGGGGGGCATGATCCCTGGGGAATTTTTGATTTTCTAAGCCTCTGAAAAGCTATTTCCTGCATTTTTGGGGCAGTTTTAACAAAAAAATTAAAATAAAAAACAGTGAAAATCATGATTTTATAGTCAGTATTTCCTTACTGTATAGGAAACTAACTCTAAGTAACAATAATATTCACGCAAAAACTAGATAACAATGAGCGCCGAAACAACACAGAGGTGATAGATTTGTGGCAGAGATGAAAGTTGATTACCTTCGACATTGTTTAGTGAAACGTTTGTTAATGTTTTAAAAACCTTTATGATTCTAAGAAAACAAAAGACGAACATTTTTCTTTTTTTCTTCCAGCTCGTAGGGGGGCTAAGGTTCCCCGACGAGGGGGCTGTAGCCCCCCTTCCCCCCCTCAGGGAGGCTAAGAGAGGCTGGACTCATTGACCGCAAACTAAAAAAGAAGCAACGTCTAGACACAATGCTCGTCTGGAGTTTGCACAAACCCACAAGGATTGCATGGCTGAACAATGATCCCAAGTAATTTTTAGCGATGAGTCTAGGTTTCTTTTGCATAGGAGTGATGTAGTCTGTCAGGAGGATGCTAGGGGAGGAATTTATGGCATATTTCGTCCAACTAACAGTGAAACATGGAGGTGGTGGGATCATGGTTGTGGGGATGCATTAATGCAAACTAAAGGTGTTGGCTTTCTCACCACGGTAGAGGGAAGGCTGAATGGAGAAGGTTACTTCAATATTCTCGAAAATGCACTTATCCCGTATTCCCAACCACTCGCTTGCTGTCAATCACCAGTGGCTGAGTATTTCAGCAGGATAACGGCACAAGTCACACAGGCTAGTTAGGGAATGGTTTAATGACGAGCAAATCACAGTCATCTATTGGACTGCATAGTCACTTGATTTCATATCAATCAAGTATCTTTGCGACCAGGTTGAGACAATGGGTCCAGAAACGAAATCCAACAAGTGTTAAGAACTGTGTACTGCTATAAATTCTGCTTGGAAAGGTTTCCCATCAGATATAGACTAAATAATTTAATAGTCAGCATGTCTCGCAGGTGTGCAGCTGTCATCAGGGTCAGCTACTGCCATGGAGATCGTCGCTGATTTACCTTCAGATCACAGTGCTGTTGTTTGCACCATGGATTTTCCGAGACCCCAATCCTCTAAAAAAGTTATTAATCATCGTGATTTACGTCGTATAGACTTACAGGCATGGCGAAAAGATATCCTTGAGTCGCAATTAATTTGTTCATCCGTATCTGATGTAAACACTGCTACTGAACAGTTCAATTGTGTATTGTCTGAGCTTTTGGACAAACACGCACCCAAGCGTACACGCACAATTACCCTACGCCCAAATGCTCCATGGTTTAATGATAGCTTAAGAGTTATGAAGAAACAAAAACGACAGTTTGAGCGTAAATTTCTCACTACACGCCTTCAGGTTCATCATCAATTGTACAAGGAACAATGTCGTAAATACGCAAAGGCAATTGATTTTGCAAAAACAGATTATTATAAGGCTAAGATATCTAACTCTAATCAGAATCAGCTATTTCACATGATTGAGGGGATGTTCCGAGTAAAATCTATTCCTTTATTGCCATCACATGATTCTTCGTATGACCTGGCTGATGCTTTTAGTTGTTATTTTTCAACTAAGATTCAGTTACTTCGAGATAAACTTACTAGTACACATGGGTCAGTTGAGAAGTTATCTATAGCAGTTGACTCTCCTTGTTGTAAAAGCTCTCTCAGTGAATTTACTACTGTATCTGAAAGCTTTGTCTGTAACACAATCAAACAGTACTCGTCTAAATCTTGTGCCTTAGATCCTGTACCTACACATCTGCTAAAGGAATCTCTTGACGTGTTAGCTGCCCCAATTACTGACATTATCAATTCATCTTTATCCTCAGGAGTATTTCCTCTGTCACTTAAGAAAGGTCTCATCTGCCCATCTATTAAAAAACCTACTAGTGATAAAGAGCAATTCCCTAACTATAGACCTATTACTAATGTGACTTTCTTGTCAAAAGTATTAGAGCGGAATGCTGCCAGACAGACAACAGACTATCTCATTGAGAATAACCTCCTTGCAAAAATGCAATCTGCTTATAGACTCTTTCATAGCACAGAGACAGCAGTTCTGCGTGTTTTCAATGACATCCTTAATGCACTTGATGAAAATCAGGAAGTAGTGTTGGTACTGTTGGACTTATCATCTGCGTTCGACACCATTGACCACACTGTTCTATTGGAGAGACTTAAACATCGTTATGGGTTTAGTGGAACTGTACTAGCCTGGTATCGCTCATACCTTTCTGATCGGGTACAGTCAGTTACGGTGAAGAACACGCATTCCTCAAATAAACCATTGCAATATGGTGTACCTCAGGGTTCTGTACTGGGTCCACTTCTGTTTTCACTCTTCTTTGCGCCATTGGAAGATGTGATCAAAGCCCACGGCCTTGATTGCATAATGTACGCTGATGACACACAGCTGTATATGCCTATAAAATCTCCATGTGATCGACCTGCTGCTCTAGCTAAACTTGAGTTATGTATTAAGGACATCACCATCTGGTGTACTATGAATGGTCTTATATGCAATCCAAGTAAAACCGAGATTGTCCATCTATCATCACGTTTTATGCATTGTGAACCAATGCTAGAAATATGTGTCAATGATGTGATAATCCAACCGGCTCCGGTTGCACGTGATCTCGGTGTTGCTGTTGATAGACATTTAAAATTAAATACTCATGTAAATAACATTTGTAAATCGGCCACTTTGGCTATCAGAAATATTGGCAAGATCAGGAAATATTTG
This sequence comes from Chrysogorgia sp. JL179-B06, assembly GCA_035772405.1. NCBI lineage: Eukaryota > Metazoa > Cnidaria > Anthozoa > Scleralcyonacea > Chrysogorgiidae > Chrysogorgia > Chrysogorgia sp. JL179-B06. The sequence continues at coordinate 4,112,858 of JAYKKM010000209.1, read as the reverse complement.
AGTAAAAAGGACTGTGAGAAGTTGGTGCATGCATTCATAACATCAAAACTTGACAGCTGTAATAGCATCCTATATGGCTTACCAGATACTGAATTGAGCAAGTTACAGCGAATTCAAAATACAGCTGCTAGACTTGTTGCAGGGGTTAAAAAATCGGAGCATATCTCCCCTGCGCTACGTGATCTTCACTGGTTGCCGGTGAGATCACGGATTATTTTTAAGATACTAATAATTACTTTCAAGGCTTTGCATGGCCAGGCGCCTGTTTATATTACTGATTTGCTAACTAAATATAAACCTACTCGTACTTTGAGATCATCTGACCAAAATCTGCTACTCGAGCCAAAAACCAAAACGGTGACTCATGGAGACAGAGCATTCTCGGTTGCAGCGCCAAAACTGTGGAATTCATTACCACAGGAAATTAGAAGCTTTGAAATGTTAAGTAATTTTAAGTCTGCAGTTAAGACTTTTCTTTTTTTAAATTCATAGTGTTAATATATGTAGTAGGCTTTATCTTATAATGAAACTGTAATTAGATTTAAAAGCAACTTTAAGAATATATATATTGTTGTAAGAGCATTGAGACTATTGTATAATGCTCCTAATACGTCTTTATTATTATTATTATTACAAAATATTAAAACTTATGCTGTATATTTTTGAGGTTTTGGCATGATATTGGTTAATATTGCATCTGCATCATGAGTGAGCAGTTCTTTTTGACTGCCAGTGTATAAGCTTTACACCGAATTGTTATTCTATATTGCCATTGACACAAGTCGACATGTCAATTATATTCATAAGCTAATAAAGACTTGTGTCATTTTTAAGATCGGATAGTAATTGTGTAAGTCACGATATTTTGTCATATTTAATAAAAGGTTTAACCAAGGAGTGTATTCAATTTCTTGATGGACACCTTAAGCAAAAGGTGAGTAAATTAAAAAGGTGGAAAGGATCAAAGACTGTCAATCGAAAAACATCCAATATGAAAAAGAAATACATTAAGGTATGTACATGTATATATACTTGTTCAGTATATTTCCATAGACTCAATATACACTATTTTATGCAAATACTTTTAAGGTTTTAGTCTCTCTCCCCAATTTGCCATTTTACTTTCGTCTCAAATTTATTTACTGGGTCAATAAGTGATAAATCCATTGTTCAAAAAAGTGGATTTCTTAGCTTATTGGAATTAGGTGATGTAGTTATGGCAGACAAGGGTTTCAACATACAGGATATACTTGCTCTTCATAATGTTCATTTATTGGCTCCTCCAATTATGAAAAAGAATACGATTTCTGAACGAACCTCAACATTAACTCAAAGAATAGCTGCAGCCAGAGTAAATGTGGAGAGGGTGATCAGGAAACTCAAACTGTTTATAATTTTAAGAAGTACCATCCCACTAACCCTTAAACCATATATAGGTTAATTCCATGTGTACAGGAAAGACAATAGACACAGACTAGGTCATAGACATGAAAGTTATTTTCCCAGGATTCAGAAATATTACTAGAACAAAAATCCTAACCATAACCCAACTAAAAACTCTAGTCCGAACCCCAAAACATAGAAATACTAACCCAACTCCTAAACCTTATAATTCAACGCAATGATATTCTGTGTCCGCAACCCATATATAAGTCCAATAGTTACTGTATGTGCTGCATTAGTCAACCTTCAGCCAAGTATTATGAAAGAGTAGAGATGTAACTTTGTATAATAATTATTTATCAGCATATTAATCCTTCACCTTGCAGGTTTCTAGGAGGTATCTCTTTTACGAATGAAATCATCTGCCATTTATAGACAGAGTAAAATTAATAAGCTGCCAAATTGCAACACTGCCAGGTAAACGGTTAATTATATTCATTTAATGCAAATATTAACTCTTTCCTGTCTGTCTTTAACTACCTCTTTGTTCTATTGATATCTCGGCAAATATCCATAACTGTTGCGAAATCTACACCTTTTCTGAAAGACCAATAAACCGGCTGTTACCAATGCTTTTGAATTTTCCGAACAAGACACATCATGGGGACACATCATGGGGTCTAGTGGTCAGGGCCACTGCCTCCCACCTGAGGTCAAGAGTTCGAATCCTGTGTTCGGACATTTGATCGCACGTGGAAAGAGTTGGTCAACACTCTCCCGAAAGTCGTAGGTTTTCTCCGGTTTCCTCCCACAGGGAAAGTTGACAGGGTGGGCTAGGATAAATAGTTAGGAAAACTAATGATAACTGTAAAAAATAAATAGCTAAGGTTAATTCATTGGGGTACTGGGTACTGAATGTAATAGAATAAATTGTCGACGTTGTAAAGCGCATTTGATCATATACACATGCTAATTTGCGCTATATAAATAGTAAACATTATTATTATTATTATCATGATAATATAAATTAGCATTAATTACCATAAATCAGGTTGAAAAACTTCCATTTTTCTAGAAAATGCCACCAATCGCAGAGAGTTGTTTATGAAATTAAATCAAACTTGGCACGTGAGTGGATCTCATGTGCCTGGCGCTTGTCGAATTTCAATTTTTAATCTTGCGTTACCGTGTGCCGTGTTTTTCGATTGACGACTTTGGGGGTCTTGACTGGGCCGGACACTAAAATTTAGTGATATTTATTTATTTTATTTGGGCAAGTTTATGTTTTTGTTTAAAAATAGTTTATTGCCTAATGAAGTTCACAATTATAATACTCAACGTTCTAGACAATTCGCTGTTCCTTTCTGTATAAAGAAAGAATTGTGCAAAGATGATTGAGATACCTATAACCAAAAAAGTGGTTTATAGTTGTGGTTTCTGATATGTACATTCAAATTATTCCAATACAATACAATACTGTTAATTATTTATAGAATTTTAATTTTATTTATAGGAAAAGCATTACCTAATTATGTATTGGTATTCTGTTTGTCTGTTAGACTTGTCCCAGGTCATCAGGACGTGCCTAAACATTACAATTTGTAATAAATTAGCACTCTAAACTTAAATACCAATGATATACTATACTTCTTAATAATTAAAACAGATTGTCATACAATATTATAAGAAACCAATGGTAATAATGGAAATAACAGTACATTTTACAGCAATTTCTAATACAAATTACACAGTCAAATCAATAATTAATACAATTAAAAAACAAAGTTAGACCTTCACACAATGGATATTACAACATATTCCACTTGAAAGTAACTGGTGGTAAAAAATGGCCCAGCTGCCTTCAGTCTTGTTGGCCTAAAAACAAATTACATTTATTGAGTACTTTGATATTGTTTTTTGGGTTTGGAAAAAACAAGTCAGACAATAATTTAATGTATGTTAATAGGTAATTACCTATCAGAAACAGTATACCCCTCCTGTTCACCACATAAAATGGAGTAGAACAGGCAATCTATAACAGGGAACTGACATGACGTTTGTTCACTATAATTAAATGAAACTATGTTAGCTTTTGCCCTTCCTATATTTTAAATGGTTGTTTTATTCGTACATACAATGTTGTCATTAATCATCTCGTTTGGGCTCAGTACCCAAGTCACGCGATGTGATATCACCATGTATGTTGGTAGATAACTGTTTCTGCATTCCGGTATTTTGCGCTCACCTCCTTGATGACAGTTATTTCATCACGTTCTATATTTATAAATCATAATATATTTGTTTTTAATACATCCTATTGCGTGGCTATTTCAAATTAATGTCTAAATGCAATAACTACAAACAGCATATTGGCGATATTATTGACCATTAAAGAACTCAGAAGTTAATAAATTGTTGCGTACCTTCTGAGGTTTTTTTTTGTTCAACTTCAGGGGGACCAGCAGACATATCATGAGGGTTGCATTCTAAAATAAATCAGACTTACAGTTACACCAGTAGCTGAAAATAAAAACATATATACACATATATAAAAGTTAACTAAAATAACAAAAGTTAACTTACCGTCTTCAACTAAACTTTTATATTCTAAAATGAATAAAGGTGCAACTTGAGCAATCCAGTTATATACATACTTTAGCCATGAATGTGACATATGGTACTTCAGTGCAATGGACCCCCTTGGTTGTCAATACAACAAAATCGCATAAAGTTAAGCCACTGAGGAACATCTGCATCTGTGCCTGGTAATAATATCCACAGCTAGGTTGCAACCAAAATTTACCACCATTCATTACCCCTCCAATTTCTTTGGTAAGAAATGCCATCATCTTCATCTCTATGTACCCAAGGACATTTGTACTCTACAAGCACTCTATTACAACCAGTGATACACCTACAACTGCGAATGTTATCGACTGGACCTTATGGTATAGATGGCTCTGTACATTCAGATATGCCTTTATTTTTCTTCCATTTTAAGCCCCCAGTGCGTCCCTCTCTAGATATGTCTGATCATTGCCCATTAAATAATTCAATTTATTTGTGTCTTTACGATGTTATCGCCTTGAGTCATTAGGCACATTATCAGTACAGGTGGTATTCAAGGTATATTAATAGCCACAGTCTGTTTGGCAAGTCGAGTAAAATCACTTGTCACCCCTTGTTTGTGGATGTACCACTCTTTGCATTTCCATTGGCCAGTTGTTGCTTGGTTTATCTTGACTTCATCATCAGTGAAAATTAGATTAGGGAACATTTCTGTAATAATTCGGTAACCTTGCATGCCATGATTTGATTCCTTTCTCGTTTGTTTCGTTTGATGTTGGTGTTTCAGTCTGTGCAGGACTGAGGTTTTGGTGGTGTGTGATACAATTTCTTTAGCAGAGGAAAAATGGCGAAATAATATTCAAGGTTGCCATTCTAGAGGTAAACAATGCCATCTCTTCCTTTGTGGTTGCTTGCTTATGCTTTTCTTGCCATAAATCAAAATATTTATTCTGATACCACTTGTAAGGTCGTTTCTTCTCCTTTAACAATGGCGCAGCTTTACCTTTTGTGATAAGTAGCTGTTTCACTTCACAAGGCTCTAGATTTCCCCAGGGTTTCTTCACCCACTGACCATGGCCACTTGTCACACTTTCCTCCCCTCGACTGTTGAGAAAATCCTCCAGTGAATACATCGCCTCAGTGATATGTTGACATCCACCATCTCACCAACCTTTGCATTTACAGAATGCTTCCAATACACTGCCTCTATTTGCTTGCCGACCTTTTAAAATAAACCACAACTCATAGAACTGTTAGCCATCGTCTGTCTTAGATTTCATGCTTGGTTTCACTTTCCCGACGTACACATGAACACCACTAAAGACAGCGTTTCCAACTATTCCACATACCCAGCCAAGAATAGTCTGTAATCATCGTATGATTTATAGGAAGCAAGTCCTTGCTTGTCATACTTGGTCGAATGATAAATTAAATGATTAAAAATATCGTACAACCCAAATGGCGACGACTGTATGAAGTTATTTTCGGTTTTCATAGCAAATGGATTACTGATTTGCATCTCATGAATAAACAACTGCTGCTCCAGACTCTTCTTGGTCATCCTTTTCAAAATTCGAATCAAGGGGCAACCCCATTCTTTCAACTGAAGAAGTAATTTCGATCAACGTAGGCTTTAGATGGCCACTCACGGTAACACCACGATCCGATAAATACCGCTGCAGTTCTTGAAATCCGATGGATTTGAATTGTTATTATGTAAATTTGCTTACCTTTACCTTTCTCAGATGTAGATGCTTCCACTATGTTTTCCACATCGAGCACGTTGGATGGCCCGCAGCCCGCAAAATAGCTTGATCCGTCAGATAGCATGCAGCTCTTGGAACAAGATATTTGATAAGTGTGAAGGTCGAGAAGATCCTGGCGTTGTGATTTGTTAAAGCTGTGCACGTTTTATATCCTGATGTGTTTCGCTCACTTATGACTTGTCTTTCACAGCTCATGCCTTCACTTGTCACGATTGCGTTTAGTATTTTGTTTGGGTTTGAATAGCAGGAAAGTGGAACAGTATTTCGAGACGTCTTTGCAGTTGAATGTCGTGGACTAAGCAAGGGACAGGTTCATGCCCAAATTGCTCCCAAGAGTTTTCTACTCAATGGAAACCCATCAATTGTTCCAATTGTTTCAATATCGGCGGCAAGCGAGAAGTAGCAACGAAAAAGTCGCGACTGAATCAGCCAAGTACTATTATTAAAGTAGGTATAATTTCATATTTATGTCTGACTATGCAATGTTGCTATCGAATTTTAACCTGTTTCACTTGATGTTTTACCTGCAAGCTTAAATGGGGCTACAAAATGTTGTTATCAGTAAGTTTGTATCGATTGTTCATACTATATGCGAATGCTTACAAATGAACACACTATATATAAATCTCTGACACCCGAGCAGGGACGTAGCGAAGGCAATGCATTTGGGGGGGGTGTATGACCCAGTTTTGCCGACAAATTGGGCGTGGCGTGGGCGTGGTCATGATGATTTCAATATGAATTTATTAAATATGAAATTATGATCTTATGTTGTGAGAGATAGGGGATGATCTCGAGCTCTGTTGCCCTCCGGAAAATTTTAAAATATAGAATCCCACAAATGGCATTTCCTGCATTCTGAGTGGTGATTTTCAGTCAGTTCAGAAGTTTATAAAATTTCGTATTTTGGACTGTTTTTTTTTATGTTGACAACATACGTACAGCATTTGGGGGGAAGATTGTAAACACCCCATTCCGGCTAAATTTACGCCACTGATCAACACGTACCCAATAATTTCAAAACATCTCCATGGTACGTTTTGTTGTGTTGTTGCCGATAATCATCAAATGTTTGCTTGCAAGCAAGACATGTCAGCTTAATTTTCTTCCGCTTGCGTTTCAGGTGGTTGTTGTACATAACTTTCCAATCCAATATATTTGTTTAAATGTTTCAGCTAATTGTTCTTATCTAAAATATTTCTATCAGCGAGTCATCTTAAATCTTATGTGCGCTACCGCTACAATGCCCGAAACGTTATTACTGGTTGCGCATTTGCCCACGAAATATTGAGAGGCTGTTGTGTACTTGCACGATCGTGATTTCCGACGCAAATTCTAGTGGTGCTATACAGCCATATCTTGTGCTTTTGGAGAGACGATTGGCATTTCCGGATGGATTAAAAAGTGCGGCTCTACGTAAAACGCTAAATCTTCCCAGCATTTTTGTCGGAGTTTGGCCAGGGGTCGGTAATTATTCGGCATTTGTCGCCCCTTTTAACCAAGGATTTGTTGTCGATTTTTCAGGGTTTTTTGTCGATTTTTGCTGACTTTTGTCGGCACATTTTGCCGTTTCCGTTAAAAAATTCGCCCAAACATAAAGTTTATTCTCATTAGATCGCAGGTCCAAATTTGCCGAGATAAATCCGATTTGTGCCGACAAGAGAAACATTGGGGGGGTGCGACACCCCCCGCACCCCCCCCTTCGCTACGCCCCTGCACCCGAGTTTGTTATCAATTCATCTATGATGACTATGCAATGTTGCCATTGAATAACCCTGTTTCACTTGATATTTTACCTGTAAACTTAAATGGAGCTCCAAAATGTTCTGGGTTATCAGTAAGTTTGTATCGATTGTTCATATTATACACAAATACTTACAAATGAACACACAGTATATAAATCTCTGACACCCATACCAACCATCAAGATCAAGGAGTAAAGAGTTTGTTATTGTTTGCTGGTTTACCAGTGACAGGTCTGTTCAGCCATGTACTTTCATTGTCCCTCAACCCCACTAATACACACCTTTCAAACTGATTTTTGGCATTCACGATTACTGTACATCGAGACATGAAGCTGGCTCGCTATTACCAAATCAGTAATTTGTCCTGATATTACACGGGGCAGGCTAGCCCGCTTGCCAGACTGACTCACAAGCACACCATTTGCAAACTGTTACTTGGTCTGCACAGCCAGATGCATACCTTTCGAACTGAATTTTGACCTTGACTACATGGAAAGCGAGTTTGTGCGCTAACCGAGACAGTAACCTGTCTTGATATTACAATTAGCTAGCTGGACTAGTCACTAATATGTGTAAAGCCTCTCAAATAAATATGCTAAAATTATGAATATGTTTACTGGCTCAAAATGTTATATAACTTCACAAAGAAATAAAGATTTTGAATTACATCAGTCAATCGAGATATGGTCCGGAAACTCAGCTAAAGTCTTTGTTCTATCTTTTTGTTCGTCTTTGTGTAATTTTGTGCACGGTCACTGAACCTATTGTATTTTAGTGTAATGAAGCAATCATCCAATAGAATCGTTTGGGTTTAATCGCTCAACCGTGTTGTTTAAATATTAATAAACCTAAAACAAATAGCTCATTATAGTCGCTTTGAAGCTTGCCGAGTTTCCAGACCATATCTCGATTATGATTATATGATTACATTATTACTATGATTACATTTCTTTAAACTGTATTATAATAGCTTATGACACCTTGCTACTGCCAGCTAAATGGTTTGATTCATTGCCATGCCTTATACACTGAGAAAACGATTATCTGATTTAATGCTTGCTCAAACTGAACCTGCTTGCCAGATTCACCATATGAATTGTTATTACATGAGTACAGGCCGGCTTGCTTGCTAGGCTGACCCTGTTATATGGCTTGTTTGGTGGGGCAGACTTCTCAGTAAGCCAGCTTGGATACTGAGCCAACTCACCTTAATATAATCAAAGCCTACGGCCAACACTATGTTATGGGTTTGAAATGATGGAAAATTTAACCACCCCTGCACTGACAGCTGTATCATTACATGTACAATGGTACCTACAACTATAGATTTGTATATATTGAATTCAAATCGCTGAATTTTCCTACAATGTCTTTCAACAAACCATTAGCTAAAGTAGCCCGAGTTAACGCCTGGCGGGCGTCTTGTTATAATTTATAAAGGCATTCATACCGTTGAGCTGCCTCCATAAATAAAGCCGAGTTGAACAATGTTGTTGCCACCATTTTGGAACTGGTATAGCACTGAATAACAGAAAATAATAGTGCATTTTGGGATAGATTTGGATCGCTTGGGTCGTCTCAGTCATCCCGGTCACCTGAGAGCAGATTTCATATGATCATCCTGGTCATCCGGATAAACACAGTATGGACCTTTAGCAAGTTGCTCACTGGCAACGGCAACCAGAACTAAAAATTTCCTTTAATTTACTGAGCATGCGCAAATTCAGGATGATGCCGATGTGAGATTTATCGTTTTGACGTTGCAGTGAATACGTGAGTACTATTTCTTTTATTTTGCTTCGAATTTGTAGATTGGTGTGATCTCGCTGGAAGGAAGCACTTGTGCAAATCATCAAACTCTTCACATCATCAAATTCGTCACATTACATGATAAGTTTGTGTTGATGCGATGATAGGATATAAAAACAATGTTTTGGGTTCTTGTACTTTACATGAGTTGCACAGCCATGGCATCTGTCTCAGACACGGCCTCCATAAGAAAGCTCTGTAACTATATTTATTCATAAAATTAATAATTTATTAACAATACAAGTGTGATGTGATGCAAAATCCTCTCTTCACTTACCAATATTTTTCGTTGGATTTTTGTCGATTCGAATGGCTTAATGTTCAGCCAGTTCAGCATAGAATAGTTGATATATACAAACGTTGTAAACATGCATTTGTACGATATATCATAGGTCACTTGCAATATTCGCATTCCTGTTAGAAGGTTACTGGACCTTCTATTACCGTGTGTATAATATTTTAAATGTTAAGTATTTCAATCTTTATTTGTATACATTTTAGTATGGGTCCTTAATGTTTTGATTTCTTTATTGCCAGAGTCGTTATGGATTGGACCAAAGAACATGATCTTATATTTTTAAGAGAATTGTTAGCTAGTGGTGTATTCCACTCCAGAAAGGGTAGCACAGAGGGACAAAATTTGGAATGAAATTACAGAGAAGCTGAATTTCACACAAGCAGTAAGTTTCCGAATGAAAGATAAGAGGGGCACAAAAGATAGATGGAATTTACTTCAGAGTAAGTTCAAAAAGAAAAGATGCGAGGAGCAAGTGGTATTGAAGTGGAAGAACCTGATGAAAAAGAATAGCTAATAGGAGCCTAGCAAGAAAGTGGAAGCTTCAGCAATAGTGTGTGCAAGTGCGAGTATGAATGTCAAAGCAGACAAAAGAGGCAGCAGAAGATGCCAGGAAAAAATCATTGTAGCGATTAGGAGAAACAAAAGAGAGACACTGGTGTTGATGGAAAAAAGGAAAAGGACAAGAAGTGTTGGAAATGCAGTATAATTTTTAAGGGAAAAGGCCCAAGAAGTGTTAGCAGTAAGGGTACGATACTCATCTCAGGAGCATGCATAAACCCTCCATGGCATCACAAGTACTTCTCTGCTGACATGTAAACCTTGGAAGCTGATAAGACGAGGTAAATCTGGTATTCCTACATCTAAAATAAGACGAGGTAAATTTCGTTTTCCTACACGAAATTCGGCTTTGCGTTGTGCCTATTCTATATCATCGAGAACAAATGGAGGGTAGCTGTCATACGAAAAATCTGGGTTTTTGGATTGAAGTGTCGTGAAGAAAGCAAAATTATTAATCAGAAATAAATTTGCTGTCATAGGGAAAGTACAAGCAATTCATGCAAATCCTTAAAATATGACATCTCTCGGGATGCAGCCGTCGCTGGAAAACACAGTTAAAGCACTTAAATTTTACCAGGAACGGCGTTATCTGTTTCCCAGGCTTGGTCTCGTCGTTCGCGTCGTCCGAAAAGCAAATCCTCCAAATAAGTGCTTTGTTCGAAGAGTTAGCTTAGTTAAAGAATATTTAAACAAATTAGATAGACATTTCTAAATCTGAGGATGAAGATCTGGCAATAATATAGAGCTCTGGAGGAGATTCTACTTCACAATGTTCACCCTTTTCCTGTCATATATACATATTCCTTGTCAGTGTAGAAAACAGCAGCATCGTAAAGGCATGAGATCATAAAATCAAGGTGGCTGTGGACCACTGTTGACAGATCATGCCATACTTTTAAATGTCGAGTGCGTTCCATATCCATCAGGCGTTTCTTCATTTTGTGAAGACTTTCCTCTTCTATAGACCGCTTTCATAATGGTGGCCAATTTAAATATTCTTTTGTATGCATGCAAATTAGCCTTTCTGGCCTCGTTACAAAGCGACGATTCTTTGGAATTACAACACATGAACGAGGTCAGAAAGGCTAATTTAAATGAATATAAAAGAATATTTAATTTGGGCACCATTATGAAAGAGGTGTATACCCTTATTAAGTTATTTTCAGCAATACTGACCAAGATAAACTCCAGGAAGATCTTAATGCTCTGTACAATTGGTCTATCACCTGTGGCATGGAGTTTAATGTCGATAAGTGTAAGGTGCTGAGAGTTGTTAGAACTCGTACAATTTATGATCGTCAGTACTATTTGGGTTCTAAACAGCTGTCTGTTGTTCAGAGTGAGAAAGATCTTGGAGTGTGGCTTACTACCACTCTCAACTGGAACACCCATACTGATCATGTAGTTGCTAAGGCCCAAAGGATGCTTGGTCTATTGTATCGGACTTCGAGAGACATTGATGATCACACCGTAAAGCGTTTCCTCTATTCCACGTGGGTGAAGTCAACACTTGAATATGGTCTCCATACAAGAAACGTAATATGAACAAAATTGAGCAGATGCAGCGCCGTGCCTCTCGGCTTATTTTAGGTTGTGAAGTAGATTACAAGAACAGGCTTGAACAACTTCAGCTTCTTCCTCTGTACATGCGTAGGGAAATCGCAGATCTTGTCTTCCTTTTTAAAATGATTCATGGCTTAGTAGACATGCCACGTGGTTTCATTTCTTGGAGAAGTACAGGTCATTGTCTGCGTAATATTGATGACTTGACTCTTATAGTACCTTATGCCCGTACAGATGTCTTTAAGTGTTCTTATTTCGTTCGTGTCACTAGGCTCTAGAACTCTCTCCCATACTCTTTACGTGTCATTAACACCTTGTCGTTTTTTAAGAGGCTACTTTCTCAGCATTATTTCAAACTTTTTCCTGTTGCTTTTAATCCATAGTTTTTCTGTTTCGTATAATTTCGTTATGTCTTACTCTTTGATTTCATATTAATGTTATATGTTATTTGTAAAGGGTGACCAATCCTGAGGGAATCTTGAATTCTGTTTTTGGTTTACCCTAATACATTCAATTTTTAGTTGTAATACTGTAATTGATATGTATTATAAATTCTAATAAATAAATAAATAAATAAATAAATAAATAGATTGTATTCCCCAGATAAAACCTGCTCCTTTAATTTTTCCTTTAATTTGTCATTTGTTTCTGGACATTGGTATAGTTATTTCACCTCCAACCCCTCGTCTTCGTCGTTTCTTTATCCTTGAGCCATTTGTTTTGTTTTCATTTTAAACTTGTGGACAGATCCACACCTTCTGCTTCCAACCATTCTTTTTCAATCTGACCACCATTTCTAGCAAGCTGACCAGCTTTGTTTGTTATTTTAAAGCGCTGTTCCAATTCACACCAGTTGATGAAAGTACCACGTTCATAATTTTGAACTTCTTGTCTCATACCCTCTATCCCAGTCATCTTTTGTTATCCTTTGTGATCTTTTCGAAATTTCCCACTGGACTTTTTCGCTGGTAGTTTGCATAACACCTAATAACATTTTAATGCATCGTTATCGTAAAAAATTATCAACTAACATTTGCTACATACTTATTATTGTATTATTATTGTTATTACTATTATTATTATTATTATTATTAAGCATCAAGCAGAGCCGTTCAGACGCGCTCTGTACATGTTTATAGTTTTATCGTAATTTCTTACTTGAATCACATTGAATTTTTAAAATTTTGTATATACCAAGTCTACAAGTGTTTTAATCATGATTCGTCCAAGTCTTATTGGCATGTTACTGATTGGCGTCGTGTGTTCATTCTGTAATAAAGATTTTGTTACGCTTGGTCGACATTCATGGCGATTAAACAGCGAGTTCATCAAGCAGAACAAGACCATTCTGCCGATAATACAGCAAGGCAAACCCCCACCATGAATTCTCCCAACGTTGTCATCTCAAGTTGTAACGTAATAAAGTGTTGCTGTGGTAAAATATGTAAAGGTGCGCGTGGTCTTAAGATGCATCAGCGCAGTTGTACAGTTGTGCATGGATTAAACCGTTAACTGTGTGAAGACCTGCAGGAACATATTGATGACAACACTGCAGATATCACTGAAAATGATCAATTACCAGGTAACACGCCATCTACAATTGATGAAGAAAATTTTCCGAATTTAAAAACTGGTATTAAACTTCCTAAAAGTACTTCTGAATGGTCAATGGCCAACAAGTATTTTAAATATGCTCTTCAATCAAATGAGCCAATCGCATCACAAGATTTAGATTTAAATATCAAGCTATTAAATGACATCATATACAAATATTTTGCACAGAACATTGGTTATGCTAAATCGGTGCCCGACAATTCTCTAGTGAATAAGTATAAGGACTATACAGTTAAAGATCGAAAGAAAGCTCTAAAAACTCTCAAATTTGCAAGTGGTGATCCCAAAGAAATCAAATATGTGTCACATACATTACGTGATAGGCTTCGTGCAAATAACAACAACCAGTCAAGTGAACCTAGTTTAGACAGCGGACAAATTCAACCATGATAAACACATTGGCAAAAACTTCTGGGGTTATGTTAAAAACATACTAGACAAGAAAGACGTCATATTTCCATCCTTCAACATGACAGAATGCCTTTCTTACTTCACGAAAACCGTAGCTACAATCCATCCTAATAAACTGTTCAACATTCCTAGTTGGATTCCTAAGTTATCTGAGCCAGAAATGCAATTTGACCTTGACCCGCCATCATACCAACGAGTTACGAATATAATCCGTAAAATGAAAGCGTCTGGTTCCCCGTATCCCCTTGATCAACTCTCTATTATATGTTTTAAACGTTGTCCTTTTCTTAGAACTTATTTAACTGACCTTATAAGTGCTGTTTGGTTGTCCGGGAGCATTCCCTCTGAATGGAAAACTGCCTGCACAATACTAATCCATAAAAAAGGCGAAGCTGATGTGCCATCCAATTTCCGACCAATTACACTGGAAAGCATACCCTTAAAAGTATTCACCTCTTGTCTACGCAACGCAATGTATTCATTCCTCACCGCTAATAACTTTATAGAACATAACATACAAAAAGGCTTCACACCTAATCTGTCTGGCACCTTAGAACACTCAGCACAAATGGCTAACATTATTAACAAAGCTCGGATCAAACAACGCTCTCTTGTCATCACTCTACTTGACCTCAAAAATGCTTTTGGCGAAGTTCACCACAACCTAATTCAATCCGTTCTTGAATACCACCATATCCCTGATCACATAAAATTAGTTATAAAAAGTTGATACCAAGATTTTACGACCTCAATAATCACACCTGAATTCCGTACTCCGTTCATACCTGTTGGCCGTGGCGTACTGCAAGGCGATTGTCTCAGTTCACTTCTATTTAATATGTGTTTCAACACTTTTATTCAACATATAAAAGCTGAGAAATATCGTCAATTTGGTTTCTCCTTCCAGTTAATAAATCCCATCCACTGGTTTCAGTTCGCTGATGACGCTGCCATGATAACTGTCAAGAGTCAGAAAATCAACACCTTTTAAACCGTTTCTCTATTTGGTGCCAATGGTCAAACATGATTATTCGGGTTGACAAGTGCAGTACCTTTGGCATCAAAAAAGCTGTTACAAAATCAATCCAGTATCTACCGAAACTCCTTATTGACAAGCAACTAATTCCAACAACCAAAATTGGAGAATATTTCCGTTACTTAGGAAGATACTTTGACTTCAAGATGTCCGATCAACAACACAAAACTGAACTTACCTCGCTCATTGACCAACTTATGACTGATATTGACTCGAAGCCACTACATCCAAAAAAATAAAATCCTTCTTTATACTCGCTATGTCTTATCCAAAATATCCTGGCATTTCACCGTTTCTACTTTGTCTAAAACTTGGATCTCAGAAAATGTTGACTCTATAGTGAACAGTTATATTCGTAAATGGCTTGAAATACCAATATCAGGAACACTAAGTACTGTCTAGCTAACCCCCGAAACAAATTTGGCCTTAGTATTTGTCCTCCATCTGTGAAATTCATTCAATGTCAAACAGTTCTCCGAACAGCTCTAAAAACATCTCCAAACCAAGTGATCAATGAATTCTGGAAGTCGACTAGTAATAGCACAAATATCCAGTATGACGTCTATAACTCAACCAAGCAAGTTCTTAAGGACTTTCGTTCTGAACAAGAGAATAGACTTCAAAATAATTTAACCTGTCAAGGCTCTTTCTTCTCTAATATCACAAAGTTCTCCCTCTCCCAGCTTACGAAGTTATGGTGTGCGTCTCAATCTAATCTACCGAAAAACATTTTTAACTTCACTATACACTATATGAATAACTCGCTTCCCACACGCCAAAACCTTGCAAGATGGGGTATATCACCAACTTCAGATTGTTCCCTTTGTCTAGCCCCAGAAACTCTTTTACACGTTGTAACAGGTTGTCAATCATATCTGGAAAGATTTACATGGAGACATGACTCTATCTTAAACTTTCTTGCGACGAACTTACTGACGGTCAACGGTTCAAATCTCTATGTTGATCTTCCTGGGTACAAAAGTACATCAATAATAACTGGCGACACATACCGTCCAGATCTACTTTTGACGACTACAAATGAATGTCTCTATATTGTTGAACTAACTGCTGGTTTCGAATCAAATCTCCAAAAAAATGTTGAACGTAAAAAAGATAAATATTTAGAATTAATTAGGGAGCAAAGTAAATCATTTAGATCTGTTATATTTGTTAATTTATCAATGAGCTCTCTTGGTGTCTTTGCGAAAGAATGCTCAACGATCTTGGTTTTGACAAACTTCACCAAAAATATTGCGAAAAAAGAATGACGACGATTGCAATCAGGACAATATATTATATATTCTGCTGCCGTAACAAGAAATGGACAAATCCCGACTTACTTACATTTTAATGCTGTGCTGTATACTGTTATGTGTTTTTATAGTTATATGTATTGATATTATCGATTCAAGTAGCCGATTGTAAATTACATTAAAAAGCGAGATTTACAATTGTATATGTAAAATTTAAGTTTAATAAAGTTTCCATTACTACTATTATTTTTTTAACTTCATTACTGTATTATAATTGATTGATTTTTTATTTCCTAGTATTTCTGTAATATACCTTAACACAATATACCTTTTCCCACTCTGATTCTATATCTGGTATCTTGGTCAATGCTATTGCCAAGGAGATGTTGCATGTTTTTTTGAAGGAATTATTTCATTGTAAATTCTTAGAGCTGACTGCTTGGCTGTTTCTTTTCATGCAATATTCTTCTGCGTGTCAACGAAACGATTCGATTTATCAGGAAAGAACGGCTCCAGCTCGCTGAATTAGTCACGACAAGTACTTCAGTTTTGCAGGCTATGCTTAACACAAATTTTGGTTGTAATTTGCTCCAGTTCTCCTTGTTGAAAGCTTCGATGTACTGCTCTCTTTGGTCGATTAACCGATAATTCCATTTCCGAAATTTCATGCGTAGATCTACAAGCATTTTTATAAAGCTTTTGCAGTCTACCAAGATGTTTTCATTCCCCTCAAAGACTTCACAGAAGCGTTTGTAACGCTCATGGTTTTGGCGCATTCAATGCTTTGTCGAATTCTCTCCCAGATATTGCTTCTCATCTTGGTCAACTTGCCTAGCAATCTGCCAGGCAATAACATGGGCAAATCCACAAGTGTGTGGATGTACAAAACTCAAAACCATATTTGTTAACACAGATCAACTTGTAACCTTTGTTGCATCAGCACTATAACCGTTGCTTAAGCTTTGCGCCAAAATTTTCAACTATGCAGCAATTTTGCAGATATTTCGGCTCTCACTTCGTGTACCAGACACAGAATATTACATCATTGAAATATTTAGTTTAAAAGTAGGGTTATTTCAGGGTTAGGACTAGAGTTTTTATTTGGTTTATGGGTAAGATTTTTGTTGTTGTAAAGCTTCTGAATCCCAAGAAAATAACCTTGATGTGTCTATGACATAGTCTGTTAATTGTGTGTCCAGGAGATGCTGATATTTCCTGTTGTAAGAGATAAAAAACAGATGCAATAATGCAAAGTTTGGCAACTAAAACCGTTTTTAAATCTGGTACCATGGTGAAGACATTTGTAAATACTCTATTTGCATGGTCACTAAAAGAGTTGTTATATGATCTTGTACTATGTACTTTTGTATTTAAGAACTTGTTATAGTTGTAGTTTAATAACTGGAGATACGTAAGCAGGAGCTCAAAGCCCAAAAGGAACAATCTCCGCAGCTTGTTGAACACCTTCCTTGAAATTGTAAACAAAAAATAGACCCACACTTGTTACTAGTAAGTACATTCGTTATTGTTTTTATTTTGATTGTGTTAACAGAGATGTAAATCGTACATTTATTTAATAACACCAAAAGAAATGTAAGGTATATCTTTTATTGATTTTGTCCATACATTGTGTTATATTTAAATAAATTCACATTTGAAGTTGTTTTGTTTTCAATCTGGAAGAATAAAGGTTTTTAAGTTTTAAAAAGTGTCATTGTTATTTGTTTTACTGTGGAAAAGACAAATAACTTTTTATTCAAACAAATACTAAGAATAGTGAGTTCGTTCAAAATCTGATTGATGCTGCTTACCAGAAGTAGGCTTCCAAAATTGGAGGGTTGATTCCAAAATATTCTGATATAATGTTACCATTAAACAAGCTAAACTATTTTGTAATATTGCAAATAACACTGTAAATTTTACCAATGCTTAAGCTGCTGTTTAAAAGTCTACATACTTAAAATAGATGTGTGAAGTTGATCGTCCAGGTTGTAGTATTGAGAAAGACTGTTGTTGGTGACTGACGTTTCGATGGCCTCAGTGGCGGTCAGAGTCAAGTAAAGTGTGTTTGTCAGGTTTGCCAATATATATGTCTGGTTCACGGATATTGGCAAACCTGACAAACATGCTTTAATTGACTCTGAAGATAACCGCCGCTGAGGCCGTCGAAACGTCAGTCACCAACAACAGTCTTTCTCAAGACTACAACAACCTGGACGATCAACTTCACACATCTAAAGATACTCCTAGGTTCAAACTTTTTTAAAAAACAATACATAATTACAACATCAAATAAATACAATTAAATTAGAGTGAATTAGTTCTTCCTGTGTGTACAATACGACAAACAGTACTTAGCTCGCTACTTTATATGATTAATGTTACTATACTACATTACGTTATAAGAAAAACAAGAAGAAAAACAAAGTATCCAATTGTCATTGAAACTTGCTTGTCGCACAGGCAATCTCAATGTAACACACAAGAGCAAATGACAGTTTTGAGCGAATCTAGTTTGTTACGATGCTGTTTTCTAGGCCACGTTTTTCAGCTATTCGTGATGATAGTACCGTCAAGAACTTTTCAGTTTTATGGCTACTCCCTCCATATGGAGTGAAGATCAGCGGAGTAAAAGAGCCATGTTCCACATCAATGACTCTTTGTCTATAGGCTCGTTTCTTCTCACGTTCATTGGCACAGAAAGCGGCGAAAGGGTTGAATACACGAACGAAAGGGTTGAACATACTCATACATGGATGGGAAGCGATGGTTTCGTGTCGGTTTCGTTTAATTTTGCATCTTTAAGGTGTTGAAACTTCTTCAAAATGCTTTCATAGTGGAGATTATCAACAAACAACAACTGGCTTTTGTTCACTTTTGAAGTGCTTGAATCTTCGCTTGATAAACCTGCAATCTCACAGTTTGGGAGGTCAACAACATGTCCACACGTCTAGTTTTCGTTTCCACTGGCTTGAGTTTCAGCATGTCGAGAAGTTTCGCTGAGGCGTAAGAACTGCCAGCACCAGAGTCAATGGGAGCTTGACACATTACTCTGTTGACTATGATGATCACCACAAAGAAAATCCCTTCTTTGTTCTTTGTTACATCGCTGTATTTCATGCTGCATTTTCGGACGAGTTGCAGATGGATGTGTGATGCTTTTTCTGGCAGCTTTGGCAAGTTCCTTTGCTTGGACACACTGACGATCTGTGATTGCCAGTTTCGCAGTTGAAACACAGTTTCCTTTCCATCGCCTTGTGTGGTCTGACCTTTTGGCTTGACTTTTCTCTCTTCCACGGTGGTTGATCTTTGTCTAAAGCATTTGGTAATGGGATTTTGTCGCACTCAGAGCCTCCGATAACTTGGTGAAGTCCCAAGTTTCCCAATCTGGATCTGTTTGCACCAAGTCACCACGAATTCCTGCTAATTTATCCAATATCATTGGGACATAACCATTCACCATCTGCAATTTCTTCATTGTCTGGAGGCTTGAACTGCATGCGTCAAACGATCGTTGAAATCGTGTAGATTCTTTACATTTGCGATCGTCGGCAAACCCATAATCACCTTGATATACGTCTTCACAACCTCCGAATCTTTACCGTATCGATCTTTGAGAATGGATTTGGCTCGATTGTAACCCTCGGGTGTAAATGGCAGCTGTTCGATTGTTGTCTTACACATAAATATGCGAACTTGTTAACCGGTGCTACGGAACACTTGTCGATAGTTTCAACGAATTGTCCCCAAAACCGTGGCTAGTCTAGTGGAGAACCATCAAATTTCGCTATTTCGATGTTTGGGAGTTTTGCGGCGACATTCTCTGTCTCAGGTGAAGACTGCTCCGAATTCCTAAAATTATTTTCTAAAGCTAGTTGTTGTGTATCAATTTTGATCTGCTGCATTTTTTTTCGAAATCGAGATTCTTTTGCAACAGCTTCTTTCAGGTTTTTTTCCAGCCAGCATTGACTTCGGTGTGTGCAGCCTCGATCTTTTCTTCAACCGATGTGCCCCATTGCGTGATTTCATCTACTTCAACGATGTACTTGTACTCTTCGAATTCGTTCGATATTACTTTGAGCGTGGTATTGCTTCTTTATTGTTTTAGACTTTTTATTGCTATTGTTTCTGTTTTTGATTCCATCAATGCATAATATCATCAAAATATCCCGACGGAGGTGCCAGATATCATCAGGATGAATTACGTACTCAAATCACTTTTTGTCTACTCTTTATTTATACTATCTCAACTATCTCGCATCTCTCTAAGCACTAAGGCCCTTTGTTCTCTCACACTCTCGATTATATACCTTATCATAAAATACTTCAATGTCACCAAATTTGGGCATATCATAAACATGCTATTTAACAGATATTTATAGTTAGTGTTCAGTTCCATATTATCTAAATGGCAGTTAAATTTTATTGGAATTCAATGCCCCCTGGAATTTTTAAGTTCAATATTGTACAAACATTGTTTGCCATTTAAGACACAGTACATTTGGGAGGTGTGGGCATCGTGGTGCAAAACAAAATGCCTTGCGTATGGGGTTATGGATAATTCCTGGGACTGCATAATTAAGAACGCACACATTATAATAGTAAAAATTGTACTATTGTTGAACTAAAAGTTAAAAAAGGAACAATAAGTATAATAACTCACATGAGCCGAAACCCAAGAGTTGCAAATGATATGGCAGTATCTAACTTACTAAAAAATGCATTCTTGTTTTTATGAATTACTGGGAGTTTGATATGACCAAAACATGCCTGTGCTATAAGCAATTCATTAGATTCATGATCACTTAAATACTGTATGGATAGCATTGAACTGAGACCAAGAGGAATTACACTTCTGTATCCTGTTGAGAATTGCAGCAGAAGCACAAGTCTTCCTTCATAAAATTCTGAAAAATGAAACAGATCTTTTTTACAAATGGCAAATCAGTTTCATTCCTGTGCATGGATTGTGAACTTTTGTGCACATCATCAAGAAGGTATGATCAAGCAGTGAAGAAACGTTTTCGAAGCATCAGAAATAATTTTATCAAAAATTATTTGCACTACCACCAAAGTCCTTGCCTTTGCTAGTGAAAAAAGACTCGAGGGTAAAACCGATCTTGCCGAGTTTAAAATCAACCGCGCAGCGAAAGTTATGGAAGAGGTCATCGCAAACACATGGGAAATGGCAACAGCGCAAACAAGGGCAAAACGTGCCAAAAAATTATGGATGGAAATCTGAACAAAAGTGCACTTGTCAACCTGAGAATGAGTGGAAAATGTGTGCAAACGAAATACTGGCTAACAATAATATTTCTGAATAAACATTTTCTAACGCTGTCACTACCTTGCTGGAAAAAGCCAGAGACAAGCAGACAAGCACTGAAACATTACGTTGACTGGTCCGGCGAATTGCAGCAAGACATTTCTGTTGAATTGCTCAACAAGATTTGTAGCACTTTCACTAACCCTGGGGCAGAAAAAGCCGAAGTTATTTTTTGAACGATTTTAGATGGAGTACAGAGATTATTGCATGGTATGACTTGTTGCAGATGCTGGAAGACCAAGTCGTCCACTTACCGGCGCCCAAGTCACTGTGTTCGATTTGTATGAGCAAACAGAAAATATGGAAGTATCGTCGAGCGTGAGACAGAAATGATGTCCGTTGTCTCGTACCCTGTCTGGTGTCTAATTTGTTCCTGTTTGACCTTAATTTGTTCCTATTTGACCTTGATTCGTTGCCAACCAAAAACGTTCTCTATCGGATTAAGCTTGGGATACCGTGGTGGAATTTTCTCCAACAAAACGCCTAAACTTGCCATGGCCGCCTTTAACTTTCCCGATGTTTGCAATGGGTCATCATTCATGACAAATATTTTCCTCTCCTATCCTTTCCTGGCTGTTTCGAACAGGATGGGAAAATTGCACTCAATAAATCTAGCAAAATAAGCCCTGTTCATTTTCTCATACTGTTCTGCCCCAACAATTCCTTGCCCGTATGCAATCGTAACCATTAAATGAAGTCGACTTCCACCAGCAAGATCTTTACTTCCCTTTGATGTTATTGTTAAACCTTCATTTCGTGTTTTCCATACTCTATTTTTTCGTTTAGCCACATCACTTAAAGGGTTTGTTCTGAATAGAAGAGACACTATCAAGAACCTCTTCATCCAATAATCGTTCGGGTTTTTTAATATTTTAATGGCAGCAAACAGTCTTTTGTGTTTAGCAGTCCAATGTTTGCCAAAAGACAAAGCCCAACTTGTGAAGGTGTCTCACGAAAGTTCTGTAGTGAGCAGCCCTTATGGAAACACCACTTCTCTCAACCACTTTCATTACGGTAAAATTAGGATCGCCGGACTCCCTCAATTTCATGATGGCTCGTTGCATGTTCCTTTTATTGCAGAACACTAGATTTGGACATTTTTTATAATGAAGCATTTTTTTTACAAGAATATGACTATTCCTGCTGCAGAAATGCAGCAAAAGCACATTGTTTTACCCTCAACATTCCTTTGAAAACCATATCGAAAGTGTAACACTCGCATACGCACAGATAATCAAAAACATCCACATCAACAATTGTTGACAGAATTAGCTGTCATGGCACTGAAAATATGTTTTAATATCTTAGTATTGCCAGAAAATATTTTTTCTATGCCCCCACTCCCTCGTTTCAATGTTGAATATTTCATAAGGAAAAGTCACCCTGAGTGAAATCGGATTGGCAACATTGAAATTTGAAATGGGGGAAGGGAGGCCGAAGTGGTAAAAACTGCTGATTGTGACAATGATTTTGTCAACGATTGTAGGTAGTTGACAATTTCGTGTTCGCTTCAATGGTGAGCTTCAAGTTGTGGTTGCCGAAAGTTTTGCATATGTGTTTTTTGATGATTTCGATTTCCCTGGGTGGTTCGTTGAATGCAGTTATATATACTTGTCTCTGTATAGTCCTAGTTTGTTTCCATATTTTGGGGATAATTTAGATAGTCGGTAGGAGTCTACAAGTTCACATGTTTGGATGCCGTCAAAGCTACCCATGGTTACATCAAAGTGTGTTTTATTGGGTCGCCACCTACCTATACAATCAAGTTTTATAATCAACCCATATAGCCAATCACAAAATCTGTTCATTTTAGGTACGTATTTACTGGTTTTATTTGCTTTCTTATACCGCTTCGTTTTCGTTGGGAAGTAGCGAATTCTTTGCTTGGATGATAATCTTCTTCTCTTCCTTGGTTACTTCATCATATTTTGAAGCAAACGATAGGGCTTTGTTGAGCAGATCTTCTGATATCGATGGGTAAAAATCAACTATGTCTAAGCAGATAAATGAGTGTGCGGGTTTCGCAGGGATGTCTTTGTACCACTTGATGATGGAGTCGGTATTTTTCCACTGGTTTAGGCCAGTAGCTTCTACCAGCTTATGATGCCGATTTCAGATTTAGTTGGGTTTATGAGTCTACATGTTGGGTTGTTAAAGTTTGCTTTGTTGTCTTTCAATGTCACAAAGGAGTTTTTCTCTGCTAATGCGTCAATTCTGTTGTCAAGGTAAAGATTCTCTGCATCTTCTTTTCTTCAGATATTATTTTGGATGGGGCTTTCTTGTATGATTTTGTGGTTTTGAGTATTTGGTGTCTAGGCGATAGAAGTTCGTCGTTTTGTCAGCAGAATGAGTAGTTTGTTGTCTTTCGTGATTTTCTTTGTCTCATGGTAGATCACATAGGATTTTTGAATTCGATGTTCTGGATGAGTGTGAGCATGTTGTCTTCGAATGTGTTTAATTCTTTGAAGTTTTAATTATTTGGTCCTTAAAAACCTCAGATGTAAAATAGTCGATCAAATCGAGAATCATGAAGCGGTGCAAGCTGTATTCTAGTAGAACGAAATGCTGTAATGTATGTTTACACAAAGTTTGTTATTATTTGTCACCCTGAACTAAGTTCGCTTAACAGTAGAAATGAACTTGTATCTACTTGCAGACACAAAAAGAAACTTTTTCTGTGCAGCCAATAAGCAATTCAGTATTTATCATTGTAAACCATAACATGGCTGCCGGTCATGCCTTATGGGCTCCTCGAAAATTTTGCCTCTACTTGTACTTATACTTATGTTTCACCACACTACTGAACCTGAACTTAACCTGGAGTTCCAGTGTTATTAATGGCAAGATGTTTTATGTTTCGTACCAAACCTCGCTGCCTGTTCTTCCGAATCAGGGCCCGTTGAGACAGAATCGTAATTCTGACAGTTCGACGCATTCGATTGCCGATTTTGTGAAAGCTCAACTTGGTCTTCGCTTGCTCCTATATTCGTCCTATTCAGTGATGGTGATTTATCTCTCCAACGATGTTTCAGTTAATCCTGGTCCGACGTTTCAGCAGGTTTCAAACCTACCTTCTACACGTGGTTTCAAAATTACTCATCTCAATGTCCGAAGTATTGTCAACAAGATGGACTCTATTCGCTTACTTGTAAAGGATAAAACTATTGATGTTTTCACAGTCTCCGAAACATGGCTAACTTCCAATATCACTGATGCCGAAATTTCCATCCCTGGTTATTCAGTGATAAGAAATGATCGAATTACACGAGGTGGAGGAGTAGCGATTTTTGTACGAGACGGAATTCCTTTCAAGAATAGAATGGACATAACAAACACCTCTGTCGATAACTGTGAATCATTGGTGGCTGAAATTAATCGACCAAAGTGCAAGAAACAATTTGTTTGCTGCATTTACAAAGCACCAACGTTTCCTACAAAGTCTTTCGTTAATTACTTGGAAGAAATCATCACGAAGTTACCCGAAGGCGCTGAATTTGTTCTATTGGAGGATTTTAATATCGACTATCAAAATTCGAAAAAGCCGGATTCAAATGTTCGATTGTTGTCAAGGTTTGCTAAACAACACTCTTTGGATCAACTAATTAAGGTACCCACGAGAATAGACGAGCGCTCTTCATCAACAATTGACTTATTGTTTGTAAACAATGGTCATCGTGTCGTTGACAGTGGTGTAATCTCCCTTGCAATCAGCGATCATTCTTTGATTTATGGTGTTTTCAAATCTGGAGTCCCCAAGGCACCTCCTCGCATTATCGAGCATCGATCATATAAACACTTTATCAAGTCTAATTTTACTAAGGACATTCGCGAAATTGACTGCAGTATTATAGATGATTTGGATGTTGATTCCGGCGTTAATCTCTGGAATACATTATTTTCTGAAGTCGCTAATTTGCATGCCCCTATTAAGAAATCTCGTATTAAAGGTATACCAGCACCATGGTTGACTTCTGAGTTGACGCAATTGATGCATGATCGTGATTATCATCATGCTAAAGCCGTTAAATCAAATTCTGCGAGTGTCCATTGGTCGAAATACAAAAAGCTCAGACTGTGTGTAAACAAACGAGTTAAAGAGTGCAAGGCCTCCTATTATAAAGATCTTATTGAAACGAACAAAAACAACACCGGTGAACTATGGAGAACTCTGAATGAACTAACAAATCGAAACAATGTTTCTCAACCATCATTTATTCAGTTTAATGAAATCCAAGTAACTGACTCGAAGTCCATTGCCTGTCAACTCAATGCTTACTTTACATCTGTTGGGACTAAATTAGCAGCCAAATTCCAGTCTGCGACGAGCGGTTTAAGTAATGGTTTGTAAGCGCAAATGCATAATGATGATTCGGATAAGTTTTCCTTTACGGATGTCGGTGAATCTTTTGTTTTGAAACAATTGAAGGCTTTAAAAACAAACAAAGCTATCGGCTTAGATTAAATCAGTGCAAGGCTTTTGAAGGACTCGGCTGAATTTATTACTCCTATTTTGACGAAACTATTTAATCGTTCTCTGCAGTCTAGTACGTTTCCAACCGCTTGGAAAAATGGTAAGGTTACTGCACTCTTCAAATCTGGAGACCGCTCTGAATGTAACAATTACAGGCCTATCACAATTCTCCCGACTGTGAGCAAGATCCTCGAGAAAATTGTACATCATCAGTTATATAATTACCTTACTGAATCTAAGATACTAACACCAAGTCAATTTGGCTTTCGTTCCAAGTTATCAACCGGTGTTGCACTAGCTCATGTAACAGATAAGATTTTGGAGAATCTGGACAACGGAATGTTGACCGGGGCAGCTTTTCTCGATCTTACCAAGGCTTTTGACACTGTCGATCACAATCTCCTGTTGGAAAAGCTGAAGCTCATTGGTACTAGCGATATTGTGGTCAGATGGTTTAAATCGTATCTGAGCAATCGTTTTCAACTAACTACTGTTGGAAATGCTTTATTCCTCACTATTGCCAATTCAGATCGGTGTTCCACAAGGGAGCATTCTCGGCCCTTTGCTGTTTTTAGTATATATTAACGACCTTCCATCCTGTGTTGATCATTGTGAGATTTCTCTTTATGCAGACGATACTGTGGTATACTTCAGCAGCTCGTCCGTTGCCGATATCGAACACTTTCTAAAACGAAGATTTGGCCAAACTTTCTCTTTGGTTTGACCAAAATCGTCTTACCTTGAATATTTCTAAGTCCAAGTTTCTCTTAATAGGCAGCCCCCGTAAATTGAGCTCTTGTGGTAACATTCATATAGTCGTAGATGACTTACCATTGGAGAATACAACCTCCTTCAAATACCTTGGGGTAACAATTAACCAGCACATGTCTTGGTATGATCACGTGGAGACTATATCCTCCAAGATTAATCAACGAATTGGACTGCTAAAACGTATCCGACACTTGTTACCACTTCATACACGCTGTACGTTGTATAATAGCTTAATATCATCTTTATTTGATTATGCGGACATTATATGGGGCGACAGGAATAATGTCACTCTCATGGATGAACTTCAACTGTTGCAGAACAAGGCGGCCAAGATTATTCTTAATCTACCAAGCTATTCCTCTTCAACACAGGCACTAGAAACACTTGGGTGGTCAACTCTCTTGAAGCGTCGACTTTTTCACCGTTACATTTTTGTTTATAAATATGTAAATGGTCTTATTGATTATGATTTTAATACTTTAAGAAATTTTAATATCCACTCTTATGACACACGCGGCAAAAATAATTTCCATCTACCTAGAGTTAAACGAAATTATGGCAAGCAACGTATTACATATCAAGGACTTTCCGAATGGAACAATTTAGATGAATCTTTAAGGAACACGAATTCGCTTTCACTTTTTAAACAGAAGTTAAAGCATATTGTCTTTTGTTAGTTATTTAATATCTTGTCTGTTTATTTTGATTTTTATTTATTGTATGTAAACATTATTTGTAGGGCCTCACTGAAAAACACCTCGGTGACGTGAGTACCCTGATTAAAGATTATTATCATCATCAAACCGCACATACCATTACCATGACATCATACATATAAACAATCCACCTTTTTCGCGATGGGTCCGCGGGGGGTAACATGTGACCCCAAACACTAATTTTTCGGACAAACAAATCGAACAGTCTGATTTATTGATCAAATCGAAATGGTTAAAAGATGTGCGTGGGGTACTTGTAATAGCGATTCTCGTTACCCCGAACCTTTACAAACAGACGATGGTAAAACTGTTAAATTTCATAGTTTTCCAGTGGCAAAAAAGTACAGAGAACGCAGGGAAGCTTGGACAAGGGCATGTTGTTGCGGTGATGGCTTTGTGTATACGAAGGACAGCTACATTTGTAGCCATCACTTCATCGGTAAACTTGGACCAACGGAAGAAAATCCTGACCCAATATCGGCTAGTAGTGATACCCCCCACTATAGCAACCAAAGGGATGCTGCCTCATTAAATATTCAATTTTTAATTATTCGTTCTCAGGCTCCTTTAGGACCCTGTAACCCTCTCGCTACGTCATGACTTCTTGTGAACCTACACGGCACTTAACACTAATTATTTATTCAGATTACGTCATTGAACCTTCAGGATCCCTAACCCTAGCTCGTACACCTGTAGGACCCCAAACCCTAATTAGTATTCAATTTAATATTATTCCACCCTAGTCCTCTTCCTCCACCCCGCATATTCCGACACCTTCCGAACTTGATTTCCTATGGTATTATCAAGAGGTTTCTCTTATGTCTTTTAATAATATAAGAAAGACATTCGTATTTATACACTTGATGTCCATGTGTCAGACTCATTGTGGGACAGTAGCCAACCCGAAAGCAGCGAATGCGCCATGGATATGATTTGGGACGAACTGAAGAGAAATGACGTAGACATCGATAAAGATATACTATCGTTCTATATCAATAAATGTCTTAATGAACATAGAGACTTGTACGACTGTCTTAGCGTTCAACTAAATCCGGGTTCTTTTCATCTTGTTTACGAAGAAATGCATGCGAATAATTTTGGCCGAGTTATCGCCTATCTTACATTTGTATACCGGTTAAGCGATTCATGCGATGAAGAAATAATCCAAGAAGCCGTAAGAAGAACGATTGAAGAACGATTGAAGATTTCAAGCACATCGAAATCGAAAAATATATAAAACATAAACTGGAAATTGAGAAATACAAACTTAAACTGTCTTGGTTAAATTGGCTGACTCTGCTATTTTACGACGCCGTGGTGATTTATCTTCGTCATTGTTAAGGCGAAGATTTGCATATGATGTTCGAGAACACAAGGCACATACAAAAGAAAAAGGTCATTAATAACTCATTAAGGAATGAAACAAAAGAACGAGTTTGAGCGAGTCCGAGCGACATCAGAGCTTAGACAAAGAATTCCTAATTAAAATGCTAATTGTCATTGGTGAAGATCGTAGCGTAACTTCGCTCGGTGTATCATTCGTTCACTGTTTGTCGTCAGAGTAAGATCGTTGTCATGGAATGTCTTCACGCTAAACCTGCATCCTCCTCAATAACCACAAATGGACTCTTCTGGTACTGCGGACAAAAGCCTAGTTGTCAGTTCTTTTGCCCTGAAGAAGATTGTTACATGTTTGGGAAAGCCGTAAACACTTTTCGAGCAAGTGGCTGTATACATCCAGTGTGCCCTACTCATCAGAAGCTGGCAACGATGCGAATGGTTAAAGACAAAACGAAAGAAAGTTACGGAAGACCTTACTTCGTCTGCTCTGAGCAAGAAAATGCTTGCTCGTTTTGGCAATGGGGAGATATCTTCGAGAGTCCTAAACCTTTCTGTCGACATGGTATGGTGTGTTGTGTCCGAAAAGTCAAGAAAGAAGGTGACAATAAAGGTCGTTTATTCTACTGTTGTCCTAAGGAAAGACAATATGCATGCGGATTCTTTGAATGGAAACCTACAGAGAACTCGCCACAAATTTATAACATTGGGTGCCTGTTTAGTGAGCCATTACAATATCAGTACAAGATCGCAGAAACGGGCGAATCCTTTACAAGTAGAAAGAATGACTCTAAAGAAGCCTATGAAGATTATCTTTTTCAAAAATCTATCGATGCAATGACTGAAGACATGGAAAAACTGAACATTTGTTGAACATATATAATTTTGTATTCTAATTTAATATGTAATAAATTATGTTTGCATTTATACCGTGTTGTTTACTTCTCTTTATCCATTTATCTCTAACCTTTGTCGCGTGAACATGACTTGCTGTGGAGGTTTACCACAAATAGCCCTTCGTAATATTTTTAGACGTATCCGATGTGTTTCGGCCTGTTGTGGTGGCAAGATTGTGATTCAGCAATCAGAATTAGATGGAGGGACAGTACCTTCACGACCTGTACTACAACCCAGAAAGTCTGGCAAGTTTTGGCGGCGTCGATGCTGTTTACCGTGTCGTAAAAAATGATGAGAAATTTAAATTATCACGAAATAAGATAAAAACCTGGTTAAAACAACAAGATACCTATACTTTACATAAACCAGTGCGACATCGTTTTAAAAGAAATAGAGTTATTGTCGGAGCAATAGACGAAGAATGGGAGGCTGATTTGGTCATTATGGATTCGTTGAGTAAAGCAAACAATGGTTATAAATACATTTTAACTGTCATTGATGTCTTATCCAAGTATGCGTGGGTAGAACCGCTGAAAACAAAATCCGGAGAAAATCTGATTAAAGCCTTTAAGAAGATATGCAAGAAAGGCAGACGTCCCGATAAACTTCATACCGATAAAGGAACTGAATTTACCAACAGACCATTTCAGAAGCTTTTGAAAGATTACAACATAACGTTTTTTACTACGCATAATGATACGAAAGCGTCTATTGTGGAACGATTTAATCGAACGCTCAAGGGAAAGATGTGGAAATACTTTACAGCTAAGAATACACTAAAGTATATGGATGTGCTACAAAAACTGGTGTATTCCTACAACCATTCGCGACATCGGAGTATTGGAATGAAACCGGTTGATGTGAATCACGAGAATGAAAGCGTCGTGTGGTAACGATTGTACGGACACGAATCTACCACGCCCATCAAGTATAAATTTAACGTGGGCGATCAAGTGCGAATCAGCAAAGCCAGACGAACATTCAAGAAAGGTTACTTACCCAGCTGGACCGAAGAAGTTTTCACCATAACGAAGCGTATACCTAGAAGACCACCTGTGTATAAAATCTCTGATTATCACGATGAGGAGATAGGGGCACATTTTACGAACAAGAGTTGCAAAGCATTATCAAGAAAGACACTGACTTTTTTAGAGTAGAAAATGTGATTAAGTCTCGCATGCATGGTAAACGCAAACAATATCTTGTAAAATGGTTAGGTTACTCTAATGATTTTAATTCTTGGGTACCGGCTGATAATGTAAAACATATTTCGAAATAAAAGTATGTGATCTTATAACCTGTGTTCATTTGTGTCTTATACTCGCCGAGATGACAACGCAGTTTTATCTGACGCTCCCAAGTAATAGTTCTATGAAATATTTCCCGGACAATACGGTAGCGAATTTTAAAGTGAAGCTAGCCGAAACGTTAGAGCTGACAGGGGACTGGGAAGTAGCCCTTTCCGAGTTTAATTATCCTCATACATGGAGCACGATACGCGAAGGCAATCAGCAAACCTTTCTCTACAACATTGGGACAGGTCCAGATGAAGTGGGCATCGTTCGAGGCACACAATACAACAGTGTTACAAACCTGGTTAAAGATTTAAACCATTGCATGACGAAAGAAGGACAAGCTAAGATCAAGTTTACATATAACAAAAATATGCTCAAAGTGATAGTCGATGTGAAAAAAGGCGCAATGGTATGGTTCTCGGGTGATATCGCAACGGCTTTAGGATTCGAGCAGGATACAGTGATTACGAAGAAAACAACGAGTCCTTACGTAGCAGATATAAACGCGGGCTTTGCATCTATTTACCTCTACACAAATGTGGTGGATGTACAGTTTGTTGGCGACGTCAAAGTACCTCTTCTACGAATTGTGAATACGAAAGGAAAATACGGGGAAAATATTAACGTTAGTTTTCGCAACTTACAATACGTCCCCCTGAAGGTGAAATCATTCGAGATGATCGAAATAGATATAAAGGACGACAAAAACGAAAACGTGTCATTTGGTTTCGGGAAGTCCATCGTGACACTTCACTTTAAACAGAGCAGATCACCGTATTTTATTTAAAGATGAGAGCTAGAATCGTTCCAGATGCAAAGCAGTTTCAACAATATTATTTACGAGGACAACGAGGTGGAAGTCTATCTGGTTTTAGAGGTGCACGGATGCAAAGAGGCTACGGTATTGGAAGTTTCTTTAAAAGTATTGCCCGATATGCAATACCTCTGGTGAAACGAGGAGCACAAGCGATTGGACGGAGAGCTCTGCAAGCGGCAACAGATGTCAGTCAGGATGTTCTGGCCGGGAAAAGTGTGAAGCAATCTGTCAAAGGTCGTGGTGTCGCAGCTGTCAAAGATATAGCTCGGCAGGGTGCTAAACAACTCATGGGTAACCAATCAGGAGGCGGTCGCAAACGTAAAACATCTATAAAAACCAATGCATCATCGAAATCTACCAATCGCTCACAGACCAAGAGGCGGAAAACATCTCAAGAAAAACCTACTTTTCTTAAATAATGGCACAAGGCTATGAGACTTTACATAAAGATTCCTGTTCCTGTGGAAAATCTGAACTGGACTTATTTTCTGTTCCTGACACTCAAGTTAAAATGAAAAAGGATTTTGGGAAGACATCGATCCTCTTTCAAGCATTGGAACTTCGGACACTATCGAGTTTCTGTGTGCCACAAATTCTGATGTCTACACCGATCTGGCAAACAGTTACCTTCACGTAAAAGCAAAGATAACGAATGGAGATGGAACTAACTTACCTGACACCGCCCAAGTGGGTCCTGTTAATTTATGGATGCATGCCTTATTTTCTCAAGTGGAAATTTATCTGAACAACAAACTGGTCACACCATCAAGCACTTCGTATCCTTACCGAGCATATATAGAAACTGTATTACGCTAAATCGTCTCACTTAACTTCAGCGTTGTTCTACAAAGACCAGGCTGGACGGATGGATGCCGTCAATCCACTAGCAGAAGTTGCTGATGCGAACAAAGGATTAAAGGAACGTCACGCGCATACAAGCCTAAGCAAGTCTGTGGCGATGGAAGGAAGGATTCATTCGGATCTGTTCGCGCAAGAACGCTATATCCTTGGCGCTGTTCCGATCAAGCTCAAGCTAGTGAGATCAAGAGCTCCCTTTTGCCTGGTTTCATCCGCAGAAGCTCCTGGTTTTAAAGTGGTTCTGGAAGAATGCGTGTTTCGCGCTCGCCGTGTTAACGTTTCGTCCACTACAATGCTAGGTCATACCCAGGCCCTTCAACATATCACAGCCAAGTACCCAATCAATCGTGTAAACTGCAAAGTGTTCTCCGTACCAACGGGAAACATGTCTGGAGATCAACAGAACATATTCCAAGGACTTCTTCCTGATAGAGTTGTGATTGGGATGGTGGATGCAGATGCTTACAACGGAGTTTATAACAAGAATCCTTTCAATTTTAAGAACTACGACACAACATTTCTTGCATTATACTATTTTAAGAACTACGACACAACATTTCTTGCATTATACTACGACACAACATTTCTTGCATTATCAGTGAATGGAGAACAGCGGCCTGGCAAACCACTTCACCTAAAGTTTGCCGGAGCAGCAGGGACCAACTATGTTTCAGCATTCCAAACGCTGTATGCTGGTACCAACAAGATGTTTCAGAATCAAGGCAACGGTATTACTCGAGACGAGTATGGAAATGGATATACCCTGTACGTGTTTGATTTAACAGCTGATCTATGTGTTGGAGATCATTTTCAACCTATCGGGGATGGGAACGTCTCCCTAGAATGCAAGTTCGGTACGGCTCTAACTGGGGCTATAAATATCGTGGTGTTTGGAGAATTTCAAAATCTTATCGAGATTGATGCCAGCCGTAACGTGCTAAGTGACTTCAGAAGCTAAAATGAACACACGTCAACTGATTCGTGTCTTACAAAGTGACCCATATGCCAAATCAGTGTTTACCGATGTTTTATCCTCGGATCGTTTACCAAGTCAGATACAGAAAAGACCTAGAGGTTTTATTATAAACGTGGATCCCAGCGATGGACCTGGTACACACTGGGTAGCTGTTTACGTCACATCGGATGGAAAAGGAGAATTCTTCGACTCTTATGGACAAAGCCCAGAATTTTACAGCAGAAACTTTCAAACCTTTCTACAAGATCATAGCAGTACATTTACTTGGAATGAAAAGACTTTACAGTCACCGTGGTCTCGTGTGTGTGGACAATACTGTTTATTTTATGCTTTACATCGCAGTAGAAATATTCCCATGTCAACTATAGGCCGGTGCGTCAGAGGGGGGTCGCTAGAAGCAGATGAAGGCTTGATCCTATATTCCTTCACCAAATGTAGACGCTCTTCGTTTCTGACGATTCCTTCGGGTACATTCAAACGTCCTAAAGCTTTTGCGAACAGTTGCCATCCTACAGGGTTGAAATTCTTTCTTTGGCGCAGAGTATCGTTGACTAAATCAATGACGTTAGTACCTGGAATAGTTCTTCCTTCAAAAACCATCTGCCCTTGGTCGTTCCAACCAACCACATCTTTATTTGCTTTTATCTTCTTTATCAGTTGTACAGCTCTTGATTTCATCGTGGAAGGTACACTTTCTATGATTTCGATTTCTCCAGGTGGTTCAGGCATTGTCTCTGTTGAAGGTTCGGGGTATGTTTCACCTGCTGCGATAGGCTGGGTATGGGCAATACTTACAGAAACAGGCCGATGCATTCGTTTGTCATAGTAATTGAGATAGCGTTGGAGGGTCTGATTATACAACTTCACTTTATCATCTTGTGTTATATCTTGACGTTGCATCAAACTTTCCATTTCCGAGTCCAACTGGTTCACTTGAGCAGTCAGTGGAAGAACCAAGGGTTTCTTTGTAGTCATGTGTTCAGGGACCAGAACCAGTCTTTTGACATGCTCCATTATTTGGTTAGAAAGCTCGCCAATTGTTCTAAGACAGGAGCGAGTAGAAAAGGTAAGAATCCGTCTCCGTTCTGTAGAATAACTCTCCTTCTTTTCGTGATCGGGTTTCTCTTATCAGCGATAGCCTCAATATGATGAGTATGGTGCAAGCTTTTTATACGTTTTTGGACTAATTTTAATCGTTTCACGGCAAATGTTCAATAGGCACTCGGTTATGGCTTCCAATAAATCTGTATCTGCAACTTTTATGATCGCTTTTCGCATAGAAGGTTTACACTTTGCCAATACTTTTAAAACATCGTGGTTCCTCTTCACACGGCGGGACATCCTCAAATGAATACGCGTTTGACAGCACTGTGTTTTTATAGGCGAGGTTGGTAAACGTAATGAGTATCTATCGGGAAGATTCCGGATCGAAGTCGTATTTCATCGGGACATGTTGGTGTTAGGTCAACAAATATATAAGAATACGGTTCTTTTGTGGCCATCTGGTAAGCCTGCTGGAAAAATTTGGTATTGCTCGGGTACAGCTGTCTGGCAAGGTGGACCACCTGACTAGCATCGCGGACATTTTTGGTTAAAACGAGATAACTGGCGTTAAGGGAGATGGTGCGGTGATCTTTGCTTTGATGAAACAAATTCTGTACGATGTAGATAACACTGAGGTTTCCATGGTGTGACTTTTTCGTGAATAATTTAGCAATCACGGCATCTTTTTCTCCCATCATATCGTCAATGATAAATAAATTCCGCGTCTCTGGATTGATACTATCCAACATGGAATCAGGTAAACCTTGCACAAATTGAATACCAGGAACTGAGGTCTCTATTTCAGTAAACGTATCTTGATACTCGGAATAAAAATAAACAATATTTTCCGGCGGAGGATCGATCATGACATTTGCGTTGGCTAGCAACTGTTTGACAAAAGTTGTCTTTCCAGTCTTGGTTCCGCCAGAAATTAAGAGCCCAAAGGGATGTGTTAACTGTATCGAGTACATGATGAAATGAATACATGTTACTGTAGACGTTTCTAGGTATACCATTTTACAGAGCGTTTGTTGATTCGAGCATTTTGACGTAAAGTAATCAATTCTTTTAACAGCTCGTTCAGATAAAAAGGAAATGTCTTTGCTTGCATGAGGTAAGGTTGTCTTTCTTTTGAGGATAACTGGTGAAAGTCAGTCAAATGATTGGACAGTTTTAATAAACCTTGCTTACCGCATATGGGACAGTCCTTACGCTTTCGTGGCATGATGACAAATGATTGATTTGAAATGTTCGAAACTAAATATTGTTTTTGCCAAAGTCACTGGTAGGGACACCCCGTGTCGCCCTAGTCCCTACACGTCCCGTTTCAGAAATACATCCCCTGCGCCCCCTCCTTCCCCATCCTTCCCCCCATTCACCAGAGACACTTTATAATAAGGTAATGAAGTATATATTATTCAGTTTCCAATTTACACACAAAGTTAAAAATCACATGCACTAAGTTAAAAAACCCTAAGAACCCCTAATATTTACAAACACACAAAGTTAAAATCTACTATTTAAAATCCATATGGTAAAAAAGATATAATTTCAATTCCCTATTTACATTCACACAAAACCCCTATTATTTACAAACACACATAAAAATATTATTTAAAAGCCATATGGTAAAGTATCAAAATTATTAACAATCACACGTTTATTATACACAATCCTATAGTCCTTATTCTCGCTCCTGGTTAATACATTTTTTTCAGTTCTGTCACGCACAATTTTAAAAGGTGTATTTACAGTTACGGTTGCTGGACCTACACCTTTCACCATGTTTGCCATTACATTAAAATTAACAGTTTGCTGGGTTCTATAATTGAGGGTAATCCCTCGAACCTTACATATCGTTTTACCCGTGTTCATCTGGTAAGCGTAATTCTTTGGACCACCTGAGACAAAGGTTGTGATATAACCTCCGTCAAGTTCGTCTGTCAGCTCGCCAAGGTAGGAACCAGTAGGTGGTTCCCAATCCCCCTCTTTTGACACGTATATCACTGAGTCTGTGTCGAAATATAAGACGTGGCAGTCGAGTTGTTCCAGGACACCATAGAGCTTGAGGCGAGCATGAGCAGTGGTTTTACCGTTGGCCTCGACAAACTCATCGACATTCTCATAATGGACTTCGATGATCTCGTCGTTAATGAAGTTGGCAGCGGTCACGGTCACTTTGTCGCTGGACAGCAAGTCAAAGTATTCGGCAGGATCCGATATCATCTTCACCTGGGTCATATTGGGACGCTGTGCGAATTTACCTAGAACACAGAAAGGGGGGAAAATACTTAATGTACATTTATGTGTGATATACTAACCCTAAAACGGAATAATTATTTCTCTAACCTTAAGAATATAACATGATGAAACTTACCCCAAAAGGAATTCAGCATCAGTTTAGACAGCGCCCTCAGACCAGGATTCTTCACGATATGATTCGGATCCAACCGAATACCTTCTTTGACAGCGTACTCTGCGATGTACTGGGCTTTCTTCTCGTCGGTGTCGCAGCCTTTGGGAAATCCACTCGATTCCTGCTTGATTTTCAAGAACGTGTCCACGTAGTCTTTGAAGAGCCCATCGGTGTGTTCAGGGAAGTGCCAGACTTCGTCGACCTTCACCAAACGATATCCCTTTTCCAACGCTTTTTGGAGCTCAAGGGTGACCCACGTACCATCGACAGTTCGGTCAGCATCGGAATGGCAGCATGGTTCTTGCTGGAGATTGTCGGCGCAAGTACGGCATAAAGGCATCATGAGCTTTCCTTGAGTTCTGTAGGGAAGAACAGGATGGTAGAGCTGACGTGGAGGAAGGACGCTGCACTTTACCAAGCCAAAGTATTGATCGATCGGCCCAAAGTTCTCGGTGATGATCTGTGGATGACCAAGCGGATATTCTCCGTATTTATTGCACCAAGGATAGAGGCTGCAAAAGTCGACGTATCGGACTTTCTCGTCGGGTTGTACCTCGTAGAATAGGCGTGTGGCGTTTGTCCGTCCACCAAAGAACCCGTGGCGAGGTTCCAATGGCTCGGAGATCTCGAAGTTCTCAAAGAACGTCTTCATTTCAGGGTCTGCGGCAAGTTGACGATCGATGTCGCAAGTCCAGATCTCAACGACGTGATAGCCATTATCTTTCAGGAACTGTACTTTTTCCAGGGTTCGTTGTCGAAGGTTGTGCATCGTTAGCTGGTTGACAGGATTCACCGTCTCTCTGGCGAAACACCGTTCACATCCATGCCATAGGCAGCCCTGTATTTTCCACACCGTGTTCGTCTCGGCGTTGTACCCGTCTACGAGGTATTTCCCGATGCGCTGCTCACCGTGATTGCGAGCGTGTCGAATGGCGATATTGTCACGCTGGGCGATATAGGCTAACATCTTGATGGCGATCACTGACTGCTTGTTCTCAGGTGTATAACCACAGGGTGGAATAATGGCAATGGTATTCTCTTTCAGAAAAGTCTTTCGAAAGACGAGATTACAGGCGGAGGCAATGGTGAGGCAAGAGGCGAAGGGGTCGATATCGGTCACATTCTTGAAGATTTCGCGAAACTCAAGACAACATTGACGGAGAATATCGACATCATACTGGCAATAACGTAGAATTTCTGCCTGAAAATCGAAGACGTAGTGCCAGGTTGAAGAGGTCGTTGTACCAAGCGAAAAACTTTTCGCGATCGTCCGGCTTCATCCCATGTGGGTCGTAGAATTTAGCGTCGGGTAGAGGTCCAATGTAGCTCTGGTTCTCTCCACGGTTAAAGAAGTGAGGGAAGTAGCCTTTCTGGAGTTCAGTGATACCAAAGGTCTTCGGGAAATCGGCCAGACGCATAGGAATAAAGCACAACGAGTCGATGAACTTAATGTTTAACTGTGGAACGGTGAGTGAAAGAATCTTGGCACCACGAGTAATCACCTCCGGAGTGATGCCTTGTTTGTACAGGTACTGCAGAATAAAGTAACCATCGTAGGCCTGAAAATTGTGAGCGATGAACATCGTGTTGGCGTTTTCCCTCTGGAAAAGCCACTCGCAGAATTCCTCTTTGGTGTTTGGCCCAGAAAACACCACTTCGTCGCCACTTTCGATTTGCACCACACAGAGGTTGGGGATGTGTTGTGCACTCAAAATCGAAGAACATCAAGTTTTGATCTCGTTCGTTGCTGCCGTTGTCACCGTCCACATCTACATCAAGGAGTTCGTTGGGTTGGCTTTCGTTGCCTTGTCGCTGTCTCTTCTCTCGGATCGGTTGAATGTAGCACTGGTGGTTGTCAGGTTTGACGTACTTGGCGCAAACGGAACAGCGAACTAGGCCACAGTGATGGTCATTCAGGCTGGCTCGGGTCACTACGCGTTGACACTTTTGGCACTTGGTGAGCGAAGAACAGAGAGGTTTTTGTTGTCCGACTGCAGCTTTGTGGTGGGCGAAGCACGCGTCGCTCTTGAAGAACCGATTGCATTCTTTGCAGTACTTCCATTTGACGACTGGACAGTTTTGTGTGTGGCACAATTTGCACAAATCTCCGCAAGGATGGTCCGTGATCTTGTCGTAGCCTTTCTTACAGCCGTGACAGTACTGTTTCCTGGCGAGGAAGGCTGGCATACTGGTGATCACATCGTAGTGATTGTCATGGTGATAGAGGTACATGTGTTTTGCGGCTTCGGGACCAGAATAAATTAGGGCGTTCAAGTGTTCCTTGGAGACCACGTTGAGTTGATATCCAGGGAGGACAGCCTGGAACCTTTTGATCTCGGGGATCCCGCAGGGACCCACGGGGACACCAGCAGCTTTGTGGAGTTCGTGGGCCAAACGACCTTGAAGTGGTTTCTGATTATTAGCAATGCTTTTTGTATTGTGGGTCGTTGTCCAATTTTGCCTTGGCAACGACGATCGCACGGGCACAACACAGGTCATCCTTGTTTTTAATTTGCAGAAGACACCGTTTCTTGTTTAGGTAACTCTGTAGATTTACTACATCGCGTCGTTTTCTCGCACCACCATGAGGCATTTCGACGTGGACCACGTTGATGTTGACCGATTCGTCCAAAGTAAACTGCGTATTCGACTGGACGACTCTCTCCACAGCGCCCAGGAATTTCTGAGGGGTCAAACGGTCTCGTTGAAGGAAAGGCAGGGAAATGGGACGGTCGAGTTGATGGGAATTCAGGATAAGGCGAACTTGGTCATGAGAAGACATATCGGTGGTTAACCGATCAAATAAGCGCTTAAAAGCACTGTTTAATACTGACATAACAACAGATACTCCATGAATATTTAAAGGTTTAAACTGAACAGTATAGTCAGTACCTGTAGTCTTGAACTTTCGGACGTTGACCTGCTTAACTGCTTTAATGGTGAAGTATTCCTCGGGTTTTTTTGCGCTTCTCGGGAGATTCGGTGTCGTTGCCACGCTTTCGTTTTCCGCCTTCGCCGACTTGGTTTTCGAGCGGTTCAGGGATCTCGGGTTGTTCCTCGTCAGGAACCAAGAAATCATCGTTGTTCCAATTCTCGTTGAATAGACGACGTTCTTCATCGGTCCAATTGGCCATAAGGTCAGGAACTACGTCGGAAGGTGTCTCGATCTCTCGTTGAAGTTCATCGGCCATTGCGTTGGTCCAAAACACGATCTTCTGCTGAAGGACAGCCCGTTTCTGGTCGAACACGAACGATTGCTCAAAAAACTCAAGAGCACTCTCAGTCTCGCATGACTTGATGAGATCAATAATATCAATCTAGAACATAAGAGGGAATTTCGTAAACACAAATTCTAGAGTTTTATGCGATTTCATTCTCACAACTCTTGATCATTATATCAATCTAAGAAGGCAAATTCAAAAGTATACACTCGAGTCTTATTTGATAAAACAGATATTATTCTTAATGAAACAGATATAGTTCGTAAATATATTGTTGATCAACTTACCGTTTGAGACATTTTAATTATTAACCAATAAGATATCAAAACCAGTAAACACTTTCCAAAGAACACTTTCCAAAATACGCCGCAGAGAACTTTCCGAAGAAAACTTTCGAACCTTTCACGAAGACAAGGGATACTCGAATGAAAGGACGCGACACGGTTTCGCTATGGAAACCCCTTCGCTAATCACCTTTTCCGACGCATCGTAGTTTTACTATGGCAACACCATTGTCACGTTTGAACTTGCCCGCTCAATTTATCCCTCATCATCCCATATTGACTATTTTTTACCCTCAAAATCCCAGTATTTACCCTCAAAACAAATTAATTATTCCCAAGTCATGCAAATATTTCCGAGTTGAGCACTAATGACTGTTAATGACCCATGCGCTATTGTCTGTGTGGTCACTCAACCTTCGCTTCGTTTGACAAGCTATCTCTTGAATAATTAAATAGCTAATATAATATATACCAAGCAAGGTTTTATCTCGCTTAGGAAAATCGATACCTTTGACTTCTTTTTTCGATTACCTTGCCGAAGTATTTATTTATCCAAGGAATCGCTTACTTTACACACTAGAGGCCTTATGAACTTTGTAAAGCCGTTATGATTCGTTCGACTCCGCGATTTTTAAAATATACTAGCCTCCATAACCTTCCTAAAGCGGTTCTTATTTGCATAGATCTATCGAATATCTAACCGGTGTTTCAGCAAGGCAAATCGTATAAATCTCTGTTGGTTCATATCTTCGTAGAACTGTCGAAGATCTAAATTGATCGTAAAGGCCATCGTGTGAATCTCTGTTGGTCTAAAGACGAGTTAGTATGAAAGTACTGTATAAGATGCTTCTTCGTTACTCTGTTTAGTTCCAGATTATATTATTTAGCCAAGATCGATCGTGCACATGCGCTGCTCTCGGGCTGCCTAATGTCCCACATTCACATTGTCGTAGCAAGGCGAAGTGTATAATTACAAAGGCGTTTCGTATATTATTAAAAGCAATAAGAGCTACCTTTTGATGACGTAATGCCTTCGGAAATCAAGTTCGGATGGTGTCGTATGCGGGTGGAGGACTAGGGTTAGTGAAGACTGATATGCATAATAATTAGGCCGAATAAAATGAATACTAATAATCAGGGTTTGGGGTCGTACAGGTACACGAGCTAGGGTTAGGGATCCTGAAGGTTTAATGACGTAATCTGAATAAATAATTAGGGTTAAGGGCCGTGTAGGTTCACGAGAAGTCATGACGTAGCGAGACTAGGGTTACAGGGTCCTAAAGGAGCCTGAGAATGAATAATTAAAAATTGAATATTTAATGAGGCGGCATCCCTTTGGTTGCCATAGTGGGGGGTATCACTACTTCGGCTACAGCTAGCACACAAAAGGTATGGTAATATTCGGAGAAATATTTAAAATGCGCTCTTTTATCACATATATTGGATAAGAATGTATTTTAATAATTTGCGCCATTAATTACTTTCTTCAAAGGTTGAGCGGTTGAGCAGGAAGAGAAAGCCACCGTTGCACCGGGTTGAAAAAAGCAAACGAATTCGAAAGACCGATGAAAAGTCTGCTACAAATGGTTAATGCTTGTTACACATTCGAACAGTTCCATGGGAAAGAGTGCTGACGAAATATGTGTTGCCAAAACACTGGTATCCTTGGCAGATACTTGTCATTCAGAATCACTTCTCAGTGATTTTAAAACTGTTCTGATGATGGCGAACCTGTTGCTCGTAGTACTCAGGTAATATGCTTAACTTTATACCAATCATCTGAATACAAGTAATATTTGGTATTTCACTCGAGTAAACATGTTCTAAGGATTTGTGGTGAAGGACTTATATAGGAAAACTATATAAATTTATATATTCCAACACTCGAAGTTTTCCTTCACCACAAATCCTATATATATATATATATATATATATTTGTTATTATTTTGTTGTGTATAGACTACCATTGAACTTGGTCATATGAGTCCATATACAGATGCACTGTTGACAAGCAAACAATTTCATTGAAACTGTCTCAAAGATCCTTGTAATACTTGCCATTACACAGGTGATTGTTTTTAACATGATTTTATTAACATCATCAACTTGTGTCCTACTTTTGAGATGTTTCTATTGTGTAAATACAGGAAATTAATTTTGTAATATTAAATTGCCTTTCTTAACTATACTGTAGGCCTTGACATTAGAGTTTTGTTTGCCATTT
Source organism: Chrysogorgia sp. JL179-B06 (assembly GCA_035772405.1). Classification (NCBI taxonomy): domain Eukaryota; kingdom Metazoa; phylum Cnidaria; class Anthozoa; order Scleralcyonacea; family Chrysogorgiidae; genus Chrysogorgia; species Chrysogorgia sp. JL179-B06. The sequence goes on along the minus strand of JAYKKM010000209.1, from coordinate 4,070,200 downwards.
ATAATTTGGTTAAAGAAAAAGCAGCTCGGATCTATACATGGAAGGGGTCAAAAGCAACAAGAAATAGCTGTTTACAGAATCATTATTTAAAGGTGACTTATTGAAGTTAATAACTTAACTTCATATGTTTAATAACAAGTTCCCATTGCTACTCTGGCTTAGAATGTTTTGAGCATAGCTTAAAAAGCTACAGTTCATTGGGTTGTGAACTGTAGCTTTTTAAGATACATTCAAATAAACCTAAGCCAGAGTGGCATCAAAGTACATTATGTCTGATTATTGCTATATTTTCTGTTGTGTATGGATTTATTTCATAGCCAAACATACTGTATAATGACCTCTTCCTTTGCTTTTTTAGAGAAAATACAGCATGAATAAGATGACCGTTCTGGAGCAGTTGATAATGACCCTTGTCAGGTTGAAGCGCAAACCAAGCATTGTTATGCTTGCTGATCTTTTTGGAATTTCTCCTGGAACAGCAAGCAAGACATTCATTTCATGGTTGTTGTTTTTGAAACAAGAGCTGGTATTTCTTGTTCCATTTTCTACTGCAGAAGAAATGTCTGGTTTACGGCTTCCTGTGCCATTCAGAGAATTTCCCAATTTACGTGGTATTATCGACTGTACAGAATTCTACATCGAGAAGCCCTTCAGAATACCATCACAAAGATCCACTTACAGCAGTTACAAGTCAAGAAACACTTTTAAATTGTTTCTGTCAATTTCACCTGTCCCACATTTTAACTTTGTATCCAACCTTTTCAGTGGCAGTATCAGCGACAAAGAAATTGTGAAACAGTGCGGTTTCTTAGAGCAACTAAATCCTGGTGATGTTATTATGGCAGACAAACGATTTAATATTCAGGATCTGTTGGCTCTTCGCCACACAAGGCTACTTGCACCACCCTCTCAGGTGTATTAATGCCTGGGTCCATCGAGAAGCAGTAGAAAAATACATTAAATTCGATAAAAAAATTAATATTTAAAGCAAAATTTTTCTTTTCGGCACGGGCAATAATCGTCGAAAGCTGTCTGATTCACATGTTTGTTGCCATGGAAACGATCACGTGACTACGATATAAACAATACTATCATGCAATAATATATCGATGCGGGAGGATGCCAAAACAGAGATCAAACTTCCTAGTTTTGATTACGTGGATACAGTATACGTTGTAGATTTCAGATAGTATTAGTGCGAGGTGCTACATCATTTGGATTTCAAGAAATTAATGACAGTATATCAGCAATTAGTTTCTGAGGTGCTTTTTGTAAGAATATTTCTTTCAACAAACTCGCTTGCACCTCACACTAATACGTTTCACAAACTTCAACGTACCCGCTATATAACTATATATCTTCCAGGCAACATTAACCAATAACCACGTCCTCCAAAGCAAACGCGTTTTTCCTCGCGAAGAGTAAAGAACCGCCGCCATTTTAAGTGCGCCTCTAAGCACCGAGACAGCGGGTATGCATGGGAACCATTGATGGGAACCATAACCATGCAAACAAGACTAGTTTTTGAGGTAAATAAAGGAAGAAAACATTTCACTAACCTAAAATTTTGGCGCAAAGATTGAAAATTATATTACAATAGCGCGCTATGTATATAGGTAGATTCCGATATCAACGACAGATGGGTGATAGTTGGACGAAACATCGACGTACAAGCTTCACAAACATGCTAGGAGATTTGCGCTAATATTTGCGATTTTGTGCAAATGAGGAACGAAATCACTAAATTAATGAACATTTTCCGTCCCGTAAGTCGAACGAGTTTCATGTCGGAAGAACATTGCGTTGTCACCATGATATATCAGTATATCTTTAGTCTGGGTCTGAAAGCGGGAGACGTCGATTTACTAGGTCAAATTACATTATTACAGCACACAAATCACATTGCGCAAATTATGTTTCTGCGCGTTTTCAACTGACGTGTTGCCACTACAGTAATGAAATCAGTTTAGTTAGGACTGGTATAGAACGCAGAAAGGGTACAGCGCATATAGTACGCCAACGGTGGCAGTGCGCTTGATGCGGACAAACGTATGGTATTACAATGTCTAGCAAAGCCAGTGGTCTATAAATTATATGCTCAGTTTTGTTTATATTATGTTCTCGTATAAATGTTTATATGCGCTTGGCCCATTAACACTTGATTTCCACAGTCTAAAGGAGGTTAAATATAAAACGTTTGTTATAGTATATAGCGCTATGAAAACAGTAAAGGAACGTGGAAAGGTTCAGCAATTGTTGGCCATTGTTAAGTACCACTTGAATAGGAGCAGATGTCTGTTCTTTTAAATCACTATTAAATCAGCAAAATAAATATAAAACAAACTCGATCAAATAACGCGAATGTATTCCTGATTACAAAGACGTATAACACAACGTCTCGTGTAGCTAAAACTAAATAAATAGTGACAAAGCATAATCATCTTGAAACTCAGAGTCTACGATTAGAAGCTATATTAAATTTCCTACACACGCGTTTTTAGTGAATCCCGCATTCGTCCCGCGAGATGCGGGAGAGTCCGATCACGGCCTGGACCCAGGCATTAATTCACCTGAGCTTAATGAAAAAGGGTAACATCTCTGCCAAAGCTTCCACTGCTACAAGGAGGATAGCAAAGCCTTGAGTGCATGTTGAAAGGTTAATCCAAAAGCTTAAGTGTTTTACAATCTTAAGAGGAGTGATTCCGTTGACACTTAAACCATATGTAGACTCAATCATAAAGGTTTGTGCTGCACTAGTGAATTTGCAGCCAAGTATTATTGATCAGGATGATTAACTTGATCATTAGTACTGTATGACAGTGAAAATGTTCTTCAAGCTATTTTACTCAGAAATTTGGGCTATCGCCTCATTTTTCAACAAACTTCTCTGTGTTTTGATATTGATATATTATATAAAAGTCATTGGTTTAAAATTATAAATAATTATTTGAAGCGATTTTTTAATTGTTTCAGGATAAATAGATTTTGTAAATAAGACTTTGTGTCCACCCTTATTTTTTCTGCATTCTCATGTTTAAACCATGTGTGCACCTTGGCACAGTATTCTTCTGCATTGGACTCATAAATGTCCAACTCCTAAAAATATATATAAGAGAATACTGTTTGTTCATAATTAAGAATTACTGAAACAGAATGTAATATTTCTGATTTTCTGTAATTGAACTTTACCTCCAGAAAATGTTTAAGAAACTTTGTAATATATATGCCATGTGTTGTTGCTTCTTATTTGTTGTTGAGGAACCTGAGAATAATTACAATTTATCTAAATATTTACATCTAAGTATAAGATTAAAGCTGTGAAAGCAGACTGGCTCTCAGCCACCCCTACCCCACAGGAGTGGACACTTCCGGGCATGGTCGAGGAACAGTCTACTATTACAGACTTAAAGCAGAACTACCATAGAAGCCTTTCTACATTAGCAATTACCTTTAACACTTTGTTAGCCAATTGAAGGTGTTTATTTGATAAACAATATTTGTTTATCATGTGTGCCAGGTAGCTTTTAAAAGAGAAAGGAAAAACAACTTGATGGTTTCGATAACTAATTACACTTGTGATTACCAATCACAAGGTGGGTATATTTGCTTTTGTATTATTATATACTGTACTATGTAAACACTGAATGTACTGATACGTACCTAAAGATAAGACTGACTTCATGCCTCCTGGTAGTAATATCCCAGGTTAAGGAGTCCATGATAATTATATGCCTATAAATGTGACAAAATGAAAGAAACTAAATTCTAAAATTTACTGTTAATTTACTGTAATAGAAAGTGGTATTCACCATTCAATGAATTACATGTATATATTGTCAATTTAATATGAATTTGTTTATTACCATGGGGTTATCACAGCTAACAGCCAGTGGTAGCTACAAAATAAAGATATATACTTTAAAATACATTTTAAAGAATATGTTTAGCGAGCATTTAATATACATACTTCCTATTTATTGGAATGAAGATGTAATCTTTGCTCAATATCTCCGGCTTGAAAAAGATCTCTGCTCGATTATTTCTTTCATCCCTTAATAACAAATAATAAGTTAGCACCAGAAATGAAATGTGAACCTGACCTTCGGTTTAACCCAATCCTGCATACACAGCCTTTACTAAATATATGCATAAAAGTTTAACCTATTCCTGCAGACCCCTTCCATATACGTGTGTATAGGGATGGTCGACCGAAATGGGTTAAATAAGTATCTGTGGCGAGTATATACAATCAGGTGATGTACCTTGAACGCTTCCTCTTTCCTTCTTGTTCACCACACAGCATAGTATAGAAGAACGAACTGATAACTGGGAAATGGCAGCATGCTTCCCTGTGGACAAATGTTTTTAAATTTTTTCACTTTGTTGACCAAATACAGTTGAAACACTTAATATATTTATAACAACTTATTAATTATAACAAAGTTTTTGATCAACTATATGTGCTCACTCTATCAAAAAGTTAACAATGTTGTCATTTGTCATGGTACCAGGTGAAAGATCATTGATACATGTCTGGTAGATGTTGACACCAGACACATGCATAAATAATGGTATCTCGGTTGGGGCAACAGAGTTGTCCTTCTGGCAAGAGTTGTCCTTCTGGCAAGAATTGTCCTTCTGGCAAGAGTTGTCCTTCTGGCAAACTATCGTTTGTTTGTGAGCAACAGCATCAGTTTCCATAATTTCTTCTATGGAATATAAATAATACCTGTAAATACCTTTAATTAATGTATTGTACACTCTATAAAATACTGAAATCTCATTTAATAATATGTAAAATACTTATTTGGACATAATAACCAAGTGGACAAAGTTAAAAGAAATTGACTGGTTGATTACAGGAAACTAACAACTGCCAATGATTCAGTCAATCAGAAAGAGCCATTTCACCAAAAATAGCATGTGCTGGCCATTATAATAAAATATTTTAATTTTACATTTACCTTTCAATTCCAATTCAAGTCCAGTTAATTGAAACATCATAAATGGTAGAACATGTGCTATTATCCAGAATACTTGGAGTCTGTCTACCACTGACTGCATAAATATTTTGTCAAATGGGACTTGGACTGCAAACACACCAAGCTTAGTCCAAACCACCAGGTAACACAATGTCAGATCATAAACAAACATCTGTAGCTGCACTTGAAAATAATACTTGGAGTTACATTGTAAAGAAAATGCTTCTCCAAGTTGCTGCCCCCCAACCTCAGGAGTAAGGAAAGCTTCTTTAGGTGGTAGTTCTCTATGCTTCCAAGGGCACTTGTATTCAACCACAGCTGCTGGGCATTTTTCTTCACATTCGCATGTGCGAATATTGTCCACACTAGCTCCAATGAAAGGCTTTTTACTGGAGATCAGAAAACCTTTGGACAGAAGTTTCAGTTTGTGATGGTACTTGCTCTCAATTTTGTAGTATGCATGTCGTGCACTGTCCTCATGCTTTAGGCCCCATTCTCGTGGGTTTTGTGGACATTGGGATGGGACGGGACATTGGGATGGGACATTGGGATTAACAATCTCCTCCACAAGTTTGCTCACATCTTTCTTTAGACCTTTGTCCAGGCTGGATTGAATTCCAAAAATTATTTTAGCTTTGGAAGCTGAGATGATGCCAGTCTTCTGGATATACCACTCTCTGCATTTCCATTGTCTTGATGTAGCATTGTTGACATTCTCCACTTCATCCCTGGTGAACAATGACTCACTACCATTATCAAGGTCGGCTAATAATGCTTGAATCCCACACTCGGTGCTAGGTGTTTCATTTCTTTCACAGGAATATGTTCGTTTTTCTTTGTCCTTTCCAATGGTGAACGTTTGCCAATTTTCAAATCTTTCACTTCGCAAGGCTTGCTAGTTGAGGTTGGTGTTTTCAGCCATTGGCACGACCCACTCGTCACACTGTTTTCGCCACGACTGTTAGGTAGAGCTTCGAGGGAATACATGGCAGCTGCAATGTGTTTGGAACCTCCATCACGACCTCCTTTACAAATACATCTCGCATTAAAAATTCAAAATTTTGCCTTACAAAATGAACCAAAGGTCGTAAAATTTCTTCCCTGCATCTGTCTTCTCCTTCATGGCTGGCCTTACTTTACCCAGATACAAATGGACGCCTTCGCTTGTTAATGTTTTGGTTAGCAAAGATTCTACGTAACCATCTTGAAACAAACGATAATCATCGAAGGATTTGTAAGCCGCCAGCCCTTGCTTATCGTAGTCGGTCGAATGATATGAGGTGGTTGAAGATGTCATACAGTTCAAACGGAGGCGAATCGATAAAATTATTCATAACCTTATGAGATCCAGACAACGGGTCTTCGATTTCCATATCATGAATTATTAATTTCAGATCTGTATTGGTTGCCTTTTCAAAATTAACATCAATGGGAAGCATCATCTTTTCTACGGCATTAGCGATTTCGACTAAAGCAGGCTTCAAATAGCCCATGACCGTAACACCTCGCTCTCGAAGATAATGTTTTAACTCAGAAACGGTCATTTCTTTGATATTTTTGCATCCAGACGCATTTGCCATCATTACTATTGATTAACGAACGTTTCACTTCAACTCAGTTAGTCTATTTGCTAAGTCGCCTATTTTTTTTTAAACTATAGTCTATACTACAGACACAGTCACTATCGAATATCACTTTCGAATGTTTGTTTGTCCGAGAAATTAGTGTTCGGCGTCACGTGTTACCCCCCGCAGACCCATCGCGAAAAAGGTGGATTCTCCTTTATATCCATACATCAAGTTCCCTGCACACTAGCATCAAATGCAATAATCACCTGAGGAGTGTGGTAGTGATTAAAGTTCAATGAAGTAATTCAAGCTTGTCGTTCTATTTAACTATTTTGCTATGCCTCGGTAGTGAACACTCTACCTGTGTGGTTTCGAACTTGATAGTTATTATATATTGAAATATTAATTGATACATATAAGCACACTACACTTTGTATATCATATAAATATTATTAAACAACATATTTTATAAGTTAATACCGTAGAAGAGTTAGTAAGCCCACATCCTCATTAAAGATATGCACCTCAGAAAGATATGCATCTCAGGGCTATTTTGGATGCCCATCTTCATGGTAAGTGGCAGGAATCGCCATATACTAGGGAAATGAAAATGCATATAATAATAATAAGTCCCCCAATATAAAAATACTAAAAGAACACTTGCTGTATTTGAATCAATTCACTTACCATCCCACCATCCCAAGAGAAGATTTTTCACGCATCAGATTTAATTCTTTAGTACATTGAGTGAAAGTTTTACAGTTTATGCACAAAACAATTTTGTCCTCTCTGTGAATGAAGTAGTGGACGCACATGCGCATATATTAGTACAAAAATACGCGCATATACCATGGTCAGAAATTGCGGTCATCTGAAGCCAGCAGTATGTCAGCGGCTAATGCCATGAAATAAGATAAATGCAATATGGCGTCGCCTACATTCCGTCAACCGAAAGGTTATAGGCAACTGAATAACATATCTTCAGTAGTTATGTAAACAAAACCAAGGGCAAGGAAGATCAAGACTTACTCCAAGAAGTTTACAGTAGAAAGAATAATATCCAAAAAAATGAAGAACAAGGCAAATTGTGTACATGTATACAGATGTATCACAGACACACTTGTGTCTGTAATTTCTAACTAATCTTCAATCATAACTAGTTTAAAACTTGAAACGATTACCGCAATTTTGCTATGCTATTTAGGACGAAACCTCTAATAATGTGCAAAGGTTGGCCTATGGAGAGTTGTACGTGGGAGCCTGCTTGTCATATAACTCCTGAACTACCAATGTAAATGGCAGTATATGTATACACTTACAGTATATGAAACATGTTGAACTTGATACTTGTGTAACCTATATAAACCAAACTCAGCTGTTACATACATTTCAGTAGACAAAGTGCCCAGAACTCAGATAAATAACTGGTCTATCTAGAGTTCAATTTAATCGGCGAAACTTGAGCTCAGTCCAATGACTAAAAATATCAACTGTTTTCTATGTCATTATGTTTTCTATGTCATTATGTCATTAATACTAATCGGTTTAGCACAAGTTCAACCACAGTTCAACCTTAGTCGCACTGTTAATACATCTCTTTTCATGCCTTGTGACAACTGTGTCAGAACTTATATATATATATATATATATATATATATATATAAACGACAAAGAACAAAACCCGCCATGGCCAATTCAACATTTATAGATAACAAAATAACAGGCCACAACCCAAAACCAACTATAACCAATTTAATAAATAAATTTTCGACTGCATGTGACAGCCTTTGTCAGAAAATGAAATACAAATCTAAAGTTCCTTTATATATAAACATAATCTTGAATAAATTAAACTAACTAATAATTATGCATTAATAGAACAAATACCAACAATAGTACAAAGCAGAAAACTGACAAAGACTGTCACATGCAGTCGAAAATTTATTTATTAAATTGGTTATAGTTGGTTTTGGGTCGTGGCCTATTATTTTGTTATCTATAAATGTTGAATTGGCCGAGGTGGGTTTTGTTCTTTGTCGTTTATTTAATATCACTAAATCCGTTCTCCATGCAGCGACTTGAAGCCGACATTCTTGGATAACTTTTTAATCGTTTATTTTTATGCAGAGGAAGGTCTCTCCGATTTGAACATCACATTTCTTTGCTTACATACTACCAAGTTCATGAAACCATTCGAAGAGGATTTGAACTTAAGTTTCACTCGGGTGTGGTGAATGCCACGTTGCAGTACCAGGTGAAATCGATTTTGACAAAGTGTTCTATGAGGCTTGTGAGTGCTTTCAAAGGACATTACAAGCAAAAACTTCCATATTTGAGACACGGTAAGTATAATCTGCAGACTGCAGACCAAGTATAAAATGCAGAATAGGTATAAAATACAGACTAAAACTGCAGACTTGGTGTAAAATGCAGACTGTGGTATAAAAAAAAAATCACCTATTTCGTTGATTATAAAAAGTGACCGCTGACCAGTGGTACCGCAGCAAGACCATGTGACACAAGTATAAATTTACTGCTAGGCATTAACATTTTTATTTTTAAGGCGGAGATTGCCGCCAGATTACACGTTTACGAAGCTATGGGATCGGCCCTGATAAAATGATTAAAAAAATAGTTGTGCGTGTTTCGCAGTTGCAGTGACAACAATAGCAGCAGGAACGACAAGAACAATTTGTTCTCAAAACTGTTCTATGTAGTCGTGGTATTCCAAGCGATACTGTTAGATTATTTTGTAATTGTTGACAAAGAAAAGTGGCGATGTAACTTGATAATTTTGTTCCAGAAACTCTGCAGTCAATGAAATTCAGTACTTAATAGTACATGGCAATGATGCAGAGAATCCGGAAAACGCCAGTAATCTAGCTGAATAGAACACGAAAATACATTTCCAAAAATTAACAATTTTATTTTAAATATCAACATGTTCCCTTATAATGTAAACAGCACCTTACAAAACCCAATTACAAAAACTGATAATCTGCGGCACGGGGCGAGAAAAACACGTCGTAATCTTCGAAAATATTAACGAATCCGTTTTAGATCAGTGAAATAAGATTGGCTGAAGAACATAAAAATGAATCATATTTTACTAATATCAGTGTCAATTTCATAGCCTTGGAAATGCAGACGAATTAGTAAATCATGACATGTTTTTCTTGCCTTTGCCACAGCGGATCTTCGGTTTTGATAGTGCGTTGACCTGGTCCCTGATCACCAGGCTTTCATGGGAACGTGTACAGTCACTGATTAGTACAAGACCTCAATAGACGTCCACAAGTTCTAGCCAACTAAAAACAAAAAAATCTACAACTTTTAATCCTTTGCATTCGCTCATTTCAATCCACCTTCTCACCAAAAAACCCAACTAGCAAACTTTTTTTTAAAGGAGCATTCATTATTTATCTATTAATGGGGGAGAGTAATGTGAATTATACAACTCGAATTTGTTACGCTGCTCAATTAACAGTCTTAATGACATGGTATTCCGGCAGGAATTCCCCTTTTGAGTGATCAGTTAGAAAATATATTTTTGCCCGTCATAAATTGCGCATACTTCACAAGCGATATAATTAAACGTTAAGCTCGATCCACACCTTCCATAACGATAACTCAGTCATCATGTGACACAATTACTCCAAATTCTTTTTTTAGCATTAACTTGTGACTTATTTTCAGCTTTTCCTTGTCAGTGTCGGAAATCACGATTGATTCAGCGGTTATACGTTCAGAGCTTTTAAGTTCCACACATGATCGCTTGAGGTGAAAGAATACATTCTCTGGTTTCAAAGAGAAACGTAAACCAATTGAGCCTCTGGGGAGTGTATGCTCTTATTTGTTTTCTGCAGAGCACAACATCATAAGGAGCGAGAGGTGGAGGAGCATGCATGGAAGAACGGAACTTGTTTTCACACCCGTAACAAGTTGTTATTCTCGATTCTTCAAGCCATCTTATACGTAAACCTTCCGGTGTTGGAAAGGCGTCAATGTCTTGCAAGGGATCTTCTAGATGGTCGACATCGCGTTGCTCTGGGGCACAAGTAAAACGAACTCTCTTTGGTCCTGGCTTCTTTCCTGATTTCTTGGGAATGGATGACTCCACCAGGTTGGACAGGTTGGGTTGCCATTTCGCAATAAATTCTTTTAGTGTACCTTCTTCTTGACAAGTAGCGATCAAGTGGGAGCATATATTGTGACTTTTGAAACCTTCACAGTCACATGTAATGCTGTTATTGACTTTCTTTACGATGTGTACTTGATTAGCACTGCTTGTAGAGATAACCACAAACATGCCCGTGGATCCTTGTACTCTGGTAACGCCATTCTTTTGAAGGATGGTTTCCGCGTTTGCCCAAGGTTGCTGCATGTTTCCGGGCAGACCGCTGTGCTGGAAGTCGGGTAAGATCTGACCTGATGGATGTAGTGCAGAGGTGGAGAAAGTGTAGAGGATTCTTCGTAATCTTTGGCTCCGCATTCATCCAAAAGTGCAATTCTAGCAATTTTCTCATCGTTTGAAAGAACCCCCCACTCCTCTTTACACACTTCGAGATCGATGTATTCTGGCGCCAGTGTGTATGGAGAATCACCAACAATGGCTCTATGGACATTCCGCCGGTATTTTCCGACAAACTTTTCAGCTATGTCCGTGAATTCACCGTATGAGCACTGTGATGATTTACCAGGACTGGAAGACTTCTTCTGATGGTCGATTTCCTTTTTCAAACAACTGTTCATGCTCTCCGGGCAGTTGTTAATTATAGAAATTATCGCCGAGACCAGCGACTCTTCTTTCTTCTTACAGGAAGAAGCATCTTCTCTTTCATATCTGGGGCGATGTAAGCCACAAAGTAGCTGGAAAATTGTGGCTTCTTGCAAGTGGCTTTGCTCTCTCTTTCGTCCCAGGCTTCTTCCAGAGACAAGAGTCTGGCGTCAAAATCTCCTGTGGAGTCGCTGTCGATCAAGCCTTTGCTGGTCCTGTCACCAAAAATATCAATTAAGAATTGTGCTACCCCGTGGTACTGATGCAAACGAAGTACCCTTTACAATCCCACCACCTCTTTCGTACAACTCATCAAAGATCATTGATGGTCCCATGGAGGTCTTGGCTTTCTCTTCTATACGTTGTTTTATACTGGTCGCGGTAGCATAATACGGCTGACGATTTTTCTTTGAGTTCTTATGAGGCTGCAGTACGACATCTTCTTCCTTGCCGGTATTCGAATGCTGAAGAATTGTTACAGGCCAGACGTCACCTGCATGATCTAATGTGATGGTTCTTCTTTTAAAAGTCTTCATGGAGTTGTGTACCCAGGAAGTCCGAGATAATTTGTACTGCCCTGGTTCGAGTGTTTCTGGTTTATCGATGCGTGTAACTTCTCCGTCATTCGAATTTGGTGCCATGGTGACGGAACGAGCCGTTATCATCTGCCTTAAAATCATCAGCATGATCAAAACAGGAAGTGTCTAAGACAAATGTAGCGGTCCTTCTGCAACCTAGTGGAATGTTGGTGCAAACGTTCTCGCCAGGATTGAGAATGATTTCACATGCCTCATTGGAAGAGAAAAATGGGGCACAGGGCAAATACACAGGACACCCAAGATCTCCTTTGTGGAACTGTGGTTCTTTAGTCACCTCTGGTTGTTCTCTGTAAGAGATATATAACTTAATCAGAAGGGAAAATATGTTACAGTATGTGAAAATATGTAGAGCGCACATGTATGACGTTTAATAGTAACATGGTCTTATTATAAGTAATACAATGGTTTTTAAGAATATAGTGATTAAATCTCCCGCAAACCGAGGAAGGTTTGTGAAAGTCCCGAGGGAAAGCATGAGGGCGAAGCCCGAAGGCGTCCCGAGGGACTTTCACAAACATTCCGCGGTTTGCGGGAGATTTGATCACTATATTCTTAAAAACCATTGTATTAGTTTGTAATACCATGATGACCGAGGTGAAACTAGTGTTTTCATTGTACAAAACTAATTGATAGTAGGAGTATTGTGTAATACAATGCATGATCAGTGATGTATTCAACAATTTTCCATTGTAGGAAATTAATATAATTGTGTGAAATGTTTAGTGAAAAGTGAATATTAATAAGTCGACTAATTAACACTTTATCTTACTGTCATTAACATTGTAGTGTAATTATTTTGTTTGTTGTGTAAAACGTATTAACAAAACTCTTTGTCGTGTCTTTGAATTTTGGCTCATGAATTTTAATCAGGGAGAAATTAGAAATCTGCCCGGCTTTGTCGGAAGATTTAGAGATCTCCCCGCTAAAGCCGGGAATATCGTGATTAAACCACCCGGCAAGAACAAAAGAACCCGAGGTCATCATGGTACTATTCATCTGAATATAACTGAATATAACTGAATATAACAGTATTACAAGCTAATGACTACAGCTTTGCAAGTATTCTAGGGTTTCAGCTAAAAGGGATGACTCAAAATAGCCTTGGGTGACTACAGCTTTGCAAGTATTCTAGGGTTTCAGCTAAAAGGGATGACTCAAAAGGACTCGTCCAGTCCTTTCGCGGCTTTTCCAAAACATATCCAAAAGATTGCTAAAATCTTGAGACTCGCTAAAACTTGACGACAAATTTGGAAAAACAAATTTGACGAATTTTGGAAAAGCTGCGAAAAGACTGGACAGGTCCTTTTGAGTTATCCCTTATTGTGCAAATGGTCTATTACGTCGTGGCTTGTTTTGTATTGATCTTTGATCTTGACATTGTTAAATATATACAACAGAATAACAACAGGAAAATGGAACTTATTTGGTATATAGGATGTTCGAGCGAACTTTATTTGTCGCAAAAAGAAAAATAATAAAAAATATAAGAGGAAACCTTTAAGAAAACATATAGTAAACTAGTTCCTCCACGCTTCGGTTCCGCAGCCCCAAACCGGTTTCAACCGCTTTTTCACACAGGTCACCTAAGTACTGTATTTGAATTTCAACTATAAAAAATAACACAAGCCTTCACAACACAGGAGTTTACTTAAAATAAAACTAAGAATGTCTCACCTTTCTTCTTGAAATGATTGACTTTTACGAAATGTTGACAGCTGAAAATGTTAAAATACAAAAACAGTATTCCAACCTCCAAATATTAGGTCAATAAGCACAATACTTTATAAATAGGATAACCAAAATATATACAGCTTTTATACCCATATACAAAAGGCATGCTTCTAAACAGAGGCCGCGGAAGAACTTGAAAAGTGGGGGGGCACCGCCAAAAAGGGGCACCTTGGTTATTTTAAAAATATTTGTATTATTTAAAACGTTGTACCTTCCATTTGCTTTATTTTGTTTATAAATCAGAAACAGTTGAACTTTATCATATATATTTCATTAATAATTATTTTACGTCATCCCTTGTGCCTCGGGCAACGGCAGTCACTCTTTTCTACAGCAAATAGCAATGTCATACTCATGCTTCTGTGAAAAGGGCACATTAATTCTTCCCAGTTTAGGCAGTAAACCTTATAACCAGCACATTTATAAAATTACAATCCGGAAGGGCATTTTTCTTTCAGGAAAAGGGCACATTTATCAATTTTTTGAAAAGTGGGGGGGCATCTGCCCCCAGTGCCCCCCCGGTTGCGCGGCCCTTGCTTCTAAAAAGAGTTTGGGAGCACATGCTCAATGGCTTGCATATAATTTGAAAGAAGGTCAAAAAGGTAAGATATTTCATTCACATTTTGGTCAGAAATATTCTACAAAAAACTTTCTTAACCCATTAAAGGGCAAGGGTGCACTTTATCAATTCTTCTGGCTTAAACGCAAGATAATCAAAGAGTAAAAGTAATAAGTTGCTAAATAACAAATGGGTTAGAAATTTTAGAAATAGCATTTTGGAGGCCCACATAATCACAAACCGCAGCTTAGACATTTCTCACACCTCGAGCACTTTCCTTTATGCCCCCTTCCCTTTTCAAAAAATCATGGATCTGCCCTAAAGTTAAACCCATTTAGCAGTTTGCTAAAGTCCGAAATTAACGAACTTTTCCGATTTACCTTTTAACCGAAGTCACAATGGTGTTCTGAACGCGTTCGGAACGAGTTCCGAACGCGTTCCGAACGCGAACGCACTCTTAGGTTATTTCTGAGCAGTACTGTAGATTCTAAGTAAATTTACAATGGCTGATAGTGCATATGGTTGTGTTTACTTTACAAGCGACAAAACTGTAAGTGTTATTCCAAAATCTCGCTGCATACTTAGAGATGCGTTCGAAATGCGTGGTGAAATGGAGGTGAAATGGCGTGTACAGGGCAAGCAGCAACTTTTCATTGGGACTATTCATCAAGTTTCTTCCAAAACGTAAGTACGAAATCATAAACATTTACTTCTTTCAAACGAACAAAAGAGACGTATCGTTCAACTCCAAAGGGCTCGCGACATCGCGTTAGTTACTTTTGGCACGCAAATCAGAATAGCTAATATTAACTGTATCAGTGCATCTCAGGGTTGGATAAAAGATTTATCTTCCTTTTTCTTTTAGTACTAAAAGAAGATTTTAAGTACTAAAAGAAGATTGTTGACATTCGAAAAAAAATACGATGATGACGTCACAATGTGACGTAATTTTTGGTAATGTTATATATTTTTGTGTGACGTCAAATCATTTGTAGTATTATGCAGGAAAATTTGGAAACAGTTTAGAACTTTATTATTATTATTATTATTTAATCTTATTTACATCTTATTTACAATCTTATTTAACTTTAGATAAATAACAGTACATTTTTGTAGAGAAAAAGTACTACTCCAAAACATCTGAATTTTTAGTAACAAAATTACAAAACTAGAAGACAAAATTTGAACGTGAAACATTGTTGATGTAACTTGCAAAACTAAAATGGGATACTTGCAACTTGATCCCAGGCACCGTCGTTCTTATATATTATTAACCTATGAATATAATAATCACTGTCCATCTATTTTAACCTAAACTATAATGTTGTAATTATTTTATTATGAAGACTATAAGTAATGTCCCACATAATATATAACATTCATTGCAATGTTTTTTTCAATTAATCCTCGTCAACTGCCATCAATTCCTCCTCGTTATCGCTGTTGTCATCGCTGTTCTCGTAGCAGTCGAGTAAACCATCTGCCATTTGCACCGCATTAGTCTTGATATATACAAGTTTCTTAACCTTCTACTAAGACGGTTGCGCAGTTTCGAGTGTATGAACCCGAACGTGGAGAATTTCCGCTCCGACGCTGCAGCTCATGCTGCCATTGAAAATACTCGAATTGCGAGATTCTGCAACAATGGCCAATCAGTGCCATCTGCTATCCACCACTGCAGCACCGACTTCGATTTGCCAATCATCTTAAAGCGGAATGAATCCTGCTCTCTGTCACCGAGTGCGTCAATGCGGAATGCTGTGTACTCCTGCGCCAACTGGTCTTTTCTCGCCGTTGATGTGGTTGCCGTTGATGCGATTACTATCGCCGTTGATGCGAATGTTGCGCGACATCTTATCGCCCAAGTATCGAGGATCTAGGAGGTAGCCCACGCCATGTGCATCCCCGTACATAAATTCGAAACGCTTCTTTATCAGCTCAACCAGGTAGGTCTTCTTGTCCTCATCCATGTTGGGTAACTTGATCATCTTGTCTTCCAAGTCGAGAAATTCTCTGTAAATTTCAGAGCAAGGTGCAGCATCGCTTTGGAACATTACAATAAACATATCAATGGGCCCCAGGATCTTGATGCATTCGTCGAGCTTCGTGATGAAACCGGGATCAGTGATTATCGCCTTTACTGCGGCTCGTTTCTCCTTCTGCTTTGCGTTACCCCTAGAGACAAAATCTCGCTGCGAAACCAAACCATTCAAAATAGCATCTGCAGCCCGCAAGGATTTAAAGCAAGCCTGCATTGTGCCCCAACGTGTAGGCGCGGGTTTCACAAGCCCGTTTAACTTCTCCGACTTCAGGGCTTTCTTCAGGTTCGCCCTGGGAACGTGGTGGTTGTGAAAAAATGAAACGACTTCCTTACAGTCGATCACGAACAAAAGCAAGTCTTCGAAAGGATATCCAACTGGATATTGTGCAGGGCCCCCACCGGCAGGCTGCTTCTTCGTGGCTGCAAGGATGTCTTTTACCAGAAGGTTGAGACCATGAGACACACACCCGTGGAAGGAACGGTCTGGGTATTTCTCCTCCAATTTCGTCCAAACTTTCTTATTGGTCGACGTATTGTCTGTTATGGCGCCAACCACATTGTCACCGAGATTGTCCATCACACGGATTAAATCACTGGTCAGCCAGTCCGCATCGTGCGACTGTTCTTCGGTGTGCACAGCTTCAAGGAAGAGTGAATTATTTGGACTTACAGCCATGTAATTAATGATCGACTCATTCAGAATGCTGGACCATGCATCGCTCGTGATGGAGATATATCTATTCTTGACAGATAACATTTTGTTAACTTCTTCCTTCACATTCTGGTAGCACATCGTGAGCAAACCACCGCTACCATCATCTGCCAGTTGCTTCCGTGACGGTAATCGTGCACCTGGTCGTGCCATTTGAATGGCACGAAGGAGATGGGGATCTTCGATGCGCACGAAGCTGGTGCCGGTACAATAGAAATGCATGGCCATCTCCATGTTAAATTTCTTCTGCTGGGCAGCAGTAAATTGTGGGATGACAAACGATCTTAAAGAAGACTGCGAACTCGCAGAGGAAAATGTGAAAGCTGCCATCTTCGGTTTCTTGGTTGTGGTTTTGTTCCACCAGTCTGGGCGGTCACTTACCGGCTTGTCCAACATCAACTTCCTAAATGGCATGCACTTACGGAGGTGACTTTCCACTGACGAAGTTTTATGGTGATGTCGATACGATTGCTTGCAATGTTTACATACAGCGTTGTTGGGCTTACGCATTGAATAAACCTCCGGATCATTGAAGGCAAGGCTCCAGATGGGTTGCGCTGGTTTCCCCATTTTTGCATGTTTAGCTGGGCGAACCTCTTCCTCGCTGTGGACACTCCTACTTTCATTGCTATTTTCTTCCAGAGACAGAGCTACGTCTTCTGCAACTGCTGGTTCGACTACTTCGACATCAACTGTTTCGACATCATTGCTCATGATAACAGCGCTGGAAGTAGGAGGAAAACTTTGATAGTGATAAATCACAAACTCGCAAAGTGTGACTTTCAATGGCAATTTTACGCTATAAGCTGGTAACCTGTGCACAAAGATCAGGCTGATCAGCTGAGTGGTACTTTGGGAAGATTGCGCATTTTCATCGAATGGAATTTAGTACATTTAAATTTAAAAGTTCATAAAGTATTGACCTCTATTTGTTTACGTATTCTTGCGTGGAGAAATTGTCACGATTTGCAAGCTTAAAAACTTATTTATAACATAAATTTCAGATTTGTAATTTGAATCTCCAAACAGCTGTGTTGACCCGGAAAACGCATGGTGTGAGGTCAATTACCGCCATTAACTTGCATAAAAAAAAAAAAATCAACAAATCAAATAAAATAGAATATAAAACGATTCAACATATTTCGATGAAAGATGCAAAGACTCGTTTTATAATTTATATATGAAGGTCGCGGGCCGACGCTGTATTAGATTGTATTGAATGAAATAGAACGCTGGTGATGCAATTTTGCATATTTATTAGCAAGACTGAGGCAGCACTTCACTAGTTCACTTGCGGTAGGTAGTAACTTTGAGTTTACATAAATATGTATTTGTAGTTACGTACCTTAATAATTGTAAAAATCACGAACTTTGACGAACTGTCGATGAAAAATCTGCATTTGCCGGATGACAGAGGTTGAAAAGGTAGAGTAGTCACCAGGCTCCTTTGTTGTTTCAAAATGGCGGATTTGAAAATGCCAGCTGATCAACATTTATCGGTGATTGACTATTGAGACTGGTGAACGTAATGAAATTTTCATTATGAAAATGATTGAATCCCAGTTTTCTTATTATATTTGTTATTTAAATAATTAAATAAATATTATTGTCAAATTTACAAAACAGATTATAAACAGACAAGTTCAACAATTGTTGACTTTTAAATTAAATAATTAAATATAATATAAAAAAATAAAAAATACTAAAAGAAGATAAAAGAAGAAATTTTGCTTCAAAAAAAATCTTCTTTTAGTATAAAAGAAGATAAAAGAAGAAATAATAAAAGAAGATTTGCCAACCCTGGTACTACTGCATCTATACTCTATCGGTCAAGTACGAATTTAGTTAACGACGGTCTTCCAGTCATAGCGAAACGTCCCTGAAAAGCCATATACTTAATAGAGCATTTCATTGCGTATCACTCGATAATTTTGCCATCAGTATACTACGATCAGTAGACTTGCTGAATTATCCTTTAGCTCTGAATGCAAACACGGTTTATTAATTTTCGTACTACAGAAGATAAGCACTTATTGGATGGTTACACTGAAGACCTTCATATTTAGATTCGTCATTGTATCAAAGAAATGCTGGAGTTCTCAGTGGATGATTTGATAAGAAGATGACAACCCAGTATGTCAATGAATTTGATCATTTCGCTATGACAGTACCTGAGGCTGAGAAATCTCTTTCGCAAAATCCACCACCTAAAAAAAGGCGCACGGAAAAAGCTATCGCCAACCAGCCAGCCTTTAAGCTACAACATGGGTCAAGAAAAAGAAAACCAAAGACGTGTCATCAACAAACCAAAAGAAGAGCATGGAATTTTCCTCAGATTTGGCCACATGAGAAATAATCGAGATAACACAATTTAACAATGTTTTCCCACCACAACTACCAGCAAATAAGAATCAACCAAGTAAAGTACAAATGGCACAGCATCATGTCATCCAAAAGAAACTGCATGGTTTGACAGGGTTTGACAGACTGACTGTTTAAACTTCTTTCAAATTAAGCATGAATATTTATAACAGCCTGTAAACATTAAAAATGCAATAACAATATATACCAAATAGTAAATATAAAACATAGGTATTTTCACCTGAAAAGTGAAGAACGGTAAAGCTTTTTCCATGGCCATGCATGCAGAATATTTTTTAAGGAAGCGATGACACAAGTCAAATTTGTTTTCTGAATGAAACCGTACTTTCACCATTTGTTGTCACGATACTGTAGAGACAGATCATAAATCTTTTGTTCAGAGGTCTTGTACGATTGATGTTCCATCTTAAAATGTAAAATATGGAAAGAGCCATAGAGAAACAAACATGGTTAAAGAACTTTTTGGATTAACGTCTGTTGAAACAGTGCTGATCGAACTTGTTAATCCAACAACATTGTTCAAACATAACAACTTGTTATAGCATGATGAAACATAACTGAACAACCATGTTATAACAATAGTGAACATACTTGTTCTATCAATGTTCACCATTGTTTCAACAACTGTGAACAATGTTGTTGAACAAACAATGTTGTTCAACATTGTTCTTTTAACAACATTCTTTACCCATGGTAGCTTTAAAATTAATTATTGTCGATCATAGGATGCAGTGTGGCAGGCACAACTTCTAATGTGACTAGATTTCTCAGTGGTTTCCTCACCAAAACATCTATCGCAGGGGCCGATCTAGAAATTTGAATACATCAGTAAAATGACGGGGGGTACACTTATTTAGGCGGTCGTGGAGCATTTTCACCCTGAAAAATTTGAAATGGCATTTCCCGCAATCTGACAGCACTTTTAAGCATTTCTTTTTATGTTTTCAAACACGTTTTTATGAAACATTTTATGAAACATGACCCACCTACCCATAGCTGTCTGGTTTTCGGGTGCCAGATACCCGGCCATGTCAACCCAAGCAGACTGTCTGGTTAGAAGCTTTGATTAGTGACCATAATGGAACATTTCATGGACATAGGAGCTCAATCCTCTACATCATCCCGGTCAACTTAACCCCAAATTAATGAGCCCACACCGACCCACCCTAACCCAAGTAACTTTCACCTTTGAGCTCTGAGGAACCATCAGCAACATGTTGAAAAATATTATACAAAGCATAATCCAAAAATAAACATCTTGCAAAACTCAACATACGAGTAAAAAACTAGATAATTATGATACAAAAGTTGATGATATTAAAACTTTAATCCAAGGTCTTCATCAAATCATTTGGTTCCACAAACAGATCACAATCTTTTAAAGTTTTCGATTTGAATTTCTACACTGCCTAATGCAGCACAACACTAAACTACATGATGTAGACTGGTAGAAAAGGCTATATTATTTATTATAAAAGTTATTTTTAATACTGTGCTCAGTATTAAAATTAACAAATGAAATTCAAAATAAACATTATTCAAAAATCCAATCTTCTGTTGCCAACTGAAAACTTATGAATGTGCATTAAAGCCAAACCATTTAAGCGATCCTCAGCCATTGTACTACGCTTATAATATTTCAATCTCTGCAAGGCCGAAAAAGATCGTTCACTTTCACACAAAGTTATTGGAAGAGTTGCAAGAATGCGAAGTGCTACCTTAATATTCTCAAACGCTTCAAAGTTGATGGCTTTCAGATTTGTAGATAAACTGTCTGGGCGAGGACCTTGGTATATTCTCAAACGCTTCAAAGTTGATGGCTTTCAGATTTGTAGATAAACTGTCTGGGCAAGGAACTTGGTAGCTGTCCCAATATTTTCCCATAACTCTATCTCTGCATCTAAAGCTAATGGATTTGGTAAATCATCAACATAACAGTTTGTAAATTGCTTAAATTTCTCCTTCCAATTGGTTTGCTCACTTGCTAAGTTTATCAATTTTGTTGGCACAATGCTCACCCCATTATACACATTGACACTTCCCAGATCAAATCTAGCTTGTAGAGCTGAGTTAACATGGTCTATAAGTGGAATAGTGATACCCTCTTATAATATGCAGAGGCATTAGTTACAGGATGATTGTCTTGGGTAGTCTATCTATGTACAGCCCTGGGAACCGACTATTTTTATCTACCTTTTACAACATAATGTACAGTGTGATTGACAGGTCTCGATTTTGCTGCGATATCTCGGAAATTGCTCGTCGCGTGCGCGGTTACCATGATGCCATCGTCTATATTCAGTCGCGTTCTCCATTGTCGATGCAGTGCGGCGATGTAAGCTTTCGAAAATTCGTTGTCGGCGATTACGCAAATAATGGTCTTGGATTGGACACAAAAGTTCGAAAATATGCCAGGCGAAGCAGTACGTTCAGTTTCGTCAACACTTTTACGTTGTAAAAAAATGTTCCTGTATGTACCATCAAGCGATGATACCGAATGCATGATGATGTAGGACATGTTAATGTTTCTTCTATTTATGATTTGTAGGAACT
Source organism: Chrysogorgia sp. JL179-B06 (assembly GCA_035772405.1). Lineage (NCBI taxonomy): Eukaryota > Metazoa > Cnidaria > Anthozoa > Scleralcyonacea > Chrysogorgiidae > Chrysogorgia > Chrysogorgia sp. JL179-B06. The sequence goes on along the minus strand of JAYKKM010000209.1, from coordinate 4,048,296 downwards.
GTACGTCCATATGAGGAGCTCATCGAATGACCCGCACCGGTGAGAAGTGCGGGAGTCTTCAAATCGGTAGCCGATTGACGTCTGAGAAATTCAATTCCACGTTCTTTGAATATGAATTCTTCCTGCTTGAGTACAGTTTGAGTACGAGCACGCTGTGTGGAGAATTGAAAGTTTACAGTTTACACCATGCCAAATCGTTTTCCATTTGTCAAGATGGACAGCCAAGTTGATATATTAGAACACATCACCCACACGTACGTTTCGCCTCTTCAGCTCGTGGTGCATTCTGGGCTACATTTGGAAAATCGGACAGCATCCAACATACCATCCCCCATTATAAAGAAATTATATCGTGCATGTTCGGATGACTGGACTGCGTTGTCAAATGTAAATTTGAAAATGTTGGAAAATGTAAATTTCACTCGCAAAGTATAATATAATGATACGCGTTCAACGGCTGGACAAAATATACATTTCAATCGCTGAACGCGTACAACCACTACAAATTATTTAGCCAATAGGTTCAAAACATAATAGAAACAACGAATTCGGAATTTCGAGTATAATAATACAGGTTTTTACCTCTTCGGGAAGTTTACTATATCCTGTAGGTTTATCCGTCTTCTTCTTCATCACTTCTCTCACCGCGTTCGTGTAGCCAAGGACCAACTTGCCATCGGAGAATCGTCGAAACTTCGGCATTCTAGCCATGGTTCTGAAAAATAAAAATAAAAACCACAAGACAAGCAAAAGCAACGGGGTCAAGTGTGAACACAGCTTCGTATCGCACTCGACGCGCTAATATATGTGTAAATATTATGTGTTGAACACTGCTCAAATCTGCTTCACAGGTCACAAACTGTCTCAATCTCTCTCTCTCTCAAGTAGGTGATTCGTTCAGAAAGTCAAAGATTCGTGATATACGTATCCACGTTAGTTCTGTTATCCACGTTAGTTCTGTATTCTCCCTCAGATGAAAACTGAATTCAAATACAAAGTCGTGTTAGCAACAAAATGCTTTTGATACCTGACAACCAAAGTTGGAACAACGAAAGGATGTGATTGGTCGAATCAGGTCAAAATGTGGAACAACGAAAGGATGTGATTGGCCGAGCAAACCACGAATCCTAGCATGTCCCCTGCGCAAGGATGACATGCAAATTCGTGAAGCGTTCCAAATTTTTATCTACCTTTTGCAACATAATGTACAGTGTGATTGACACGTCTCGATTTTGCTGCGATATCTCGGAAATTGCTCGTCGCGTGCGCGGTAAATCACTGTAGTCTCTTGTGTGGTTATCATGCCATCGACTATATTCAGTCGCGTTCTCATTGTCGATGCAGTGCGGCGATGTAAGCTTTCGAAAATTCGTGGTCGGCGATTACGCAAATAATGGTGCATGGATTGGACACAAAAGTTCGAAAATATGCCAGGCGAAGCAGTACGTTCAGTTTCGTCGACACTTTTATGTTGTAAAAAAATGTTCCTGTATGTATCATCAAGCGATGATACCGAATGCATGATGATGTAGGACATCTTAATGTTTCTTCTGTTATTTATGATTTGTAGGAACTGTATGTCCAGACGAGGAGCTGCTCGAATGACCCGCATCGGTGAGAAGTACGGGAGTCTTCAAATCGGTAGCCGATTGGCGTCTGAGAAATTCAATTCCACGTTCTTGGAATATGAATTCTTCCTGCTTGCATACAGTTTGTTCTTTCGTACGAGCACGCTGTGTGGAGAATTGAAAGTTATAATAATAATAATAATAATTTTTTTCTAGCACATTACAAAAAATCTCAATGCTCTTACATTATAACAAGCTATGTTACATTCTAACAATAAGTTACAGCTATTAATATAAAATGTTATCAAAATTAGATGATATTATTAAAAAGAAAAGTCTTCAAGTTCTTAAAATATCTATATTTGTAATTTTCCGTAATTCTAATGCTAGCACATTCCAAAGTCTAGGAGCACTAGAGGAAAAAGCCCTACGACCATAAGCCTCTGTACTGTACCGAGGGATTTCAAGACGCTTCTTATCATTAAAATTAGATCGCAAATGACGTAAGGGTTTCTTCATGACCAATAAGTCAGAAAGATAAGTAGGTGCAAGACCATTGACAACTTTAAAAGTCAATAATAAAAGTTTAAAAATAATTCTCTTTTCGATTGGGAGCCAGTGAAATTTACGGAGAACAGGTGAGATGTGATCGAACTTCCTTGTTTTAGTCACGAGTCTGGCAGCTGAATTTTGGATTCGCTGGAGCTTGGAGATTTCCTTAACTGGAAGACCAAACAGGAGGCTATTACAATGATCCAATCTAGTTGTAACAAAAGCATGAACAAGTTTTTCAGCGCATGCTTGATTGAGATACTTGCGAATCTGACCAATACGTTTGATTTGAAAGGATGCTGATTTACATAGGTTATTCACGTGAGCAGACATATTCAGATGATGATCAAGGATTACTCCCAGATCACGTACATGAGGCGAAGATTCCACGATAGAAGTGCTAACACCTACTTGTAGAATAGGCAGTGGCGAAGCTGGTCCCAAATGGGAGGTCATGCTAACTAATAATCCGAGCGCCGAAGGCGCGAGGCTTTCTAGAGGGGTTCGGGGGCATGCCCCCCCGGAAAATTTTAAAATATAGATTCCCGTAAATAGCATTTCCTGCATTCTGAGCGGTGATTTTTCAGCTCAAAGGTTTATAAAATTTCATATTTTGGACCGTTTCTCTTTATATCAGAGCGCGTCAGCATGCCTACGAACTAATGCAAAGAAAAATCAGCCGTCGCACGCAGGCTAGCCCGCCCTCAGCCCTCCCAATGCATAACGCCTGACACGCAAATTTTAATGTAAACAGTAAACACGGCAATGCTATTTTTTCTAATATCTGTTCGATTGAAGGTCTTCGTGTGACAAAACGTTTATAAAAATCAACGGCAAGGTATACGAAACATATCTTTTACGAAATTATATCGCTTTAATGGACATAAAAGCATTGAATCACCGGGTAAACGTCGAATAGATCTTAAAGCCATGTCCTTTGATTTTAATTTAAAGACGAGGTTTGGGTACTTTACTCGCTTACGCATTTTCTCATATAACATCTGATATTCATATTTTAAGTAGACACGTAGAAACGTACAGCGATCGAGTCGCCAGATTCAAGTAATAATTTCGATATATAATTTATTTAAATCAGACAAAAACGTTTCATAATAATTAATATTACGGAGTCTCACGGATAAATGTCAACACAGCATAATAATATCTTCCTGTCCTTCGCCCTTCGGGGCTGTCCATTCCGTCTTCATGATTGATCTCTCATCCGTGCTTCTGTCATCTAGTCATCTTGGAGAGAATCTTTGCAATGGTTTGCCGGTTTACAATTCTCGGTAAACATTTTCAACTGCGATTCATTGCCAATAAAACGAAAGAAAGACGAATGGTCAAGAACCGGCATTGGTCGCTGTCCAACAAGAAGATTTTTCTCGTTGATGTTTCGAACCGAAAACGGTTTTCTAAGCAGTTCACAAACAAGGACTGTTTGGACAGAATCAGAGCTCGTTGATGCCATGATAAATCAAGGATCTCCTTAAACAGACGTGCTGTGCAGTCAGGCCATAGTTGGTCAGGCGGATAGCTAATATTTTGGGCTATCAGGCTATGGTCATGCTCATCCAAAATAGCATGACCAGCTTGTCTAAATAGGCAAACTGAGCATGCGTCAAGTGCCGTCAACCAATCATATTTCGAGAATAAGCACGACTGTTCATATGGCTGGTCATGCTATTCACAAAGAGCATGACTTGGGCCGGGGCCAGGCTGAACAAAAGAGCCTGGAAACGAAGACGGCGAGACGCCCGCCGGATGGGAGCGAGAATATCCGCGTAATATGCGTGAACTATTATTGCTTGTTCTCTTCGAAATGCACACGACTTCAAAGTTCTAAGGAGAGATTTCAAATAAAGTAAATAAAAGCAAACAAAACTATATATTTTCAGGAAATGTTTAGTCATGCTGAGCATGACTAGCATGACCGCTAGCTTCGCCACTGAGAATAGGATCCTCACGGAGAAAACGTGAAGAGAAATGAACAACTTCTGTTTTGTTGATATTACAAGCTAGTTTATTAATAGCCATCCATCTGGTAATATCGCTGGTACAGAGTCTGAGTTGTTCAAGTGCATGCGATCTTTCAGATCTCTGCACAATGAAGTACAGCTGAGTGTCATCCGCGTAGACGATAGCTTTAAGATTGTAAGCAAGAATAATATCTTCAATCGGAGCAACAGAGTGAAAAGAGCAATGGACCCAAAACAGAACCCTGTGGAACACCGTAGGCCATTTGAGAGGTAGATGACTCCATATTATCGATAATAACACATTGAGTTCGAGAGTATAAATATGATTTTATCCATTTGAGAGCAATTCCAGTTACACCATAATGACAGTATAGCCTGTGCAATAAAATGTCATGATCGATGGTATCGAACGCCGAAGACATAAAGTAAAACCAAGACAACGTCATCATGGTTGTCCAATGCAAGACAGATATCGTTGTAAACACGGAGGGTAGCTGTCTCAGTACTGTGATTAGCACGATATGCTGATTGCATTCTTGCAAATAGATTGTTCATATAGAGATAATCATTCAACTGCATTGAAGCAATGCGTTCAATTGTCTTTGAAAGAAACGACAGGTTGGTGATAGGTCTGAAGTTCTTAAACTCCTCGAAATCAGCGAGGAGCTTCTTAGGCAATGGGTTAACTAACCCGTGCTTAAGGGAAGATGGAAAATCCCCATTACTGAGCGACATGTTGATAATTGTGGTAATAGGAGAAGATAATTCACCAATGAACTTCTTTAAGAGGATAGTTGGGAGTGGATCGAGGGAGCAGGATTTTGATGGAGCTGCCATAATAATTTTCTCAACGGTCGCAACCGACACTGTCGCGAATTTGGAGAACTCAACTAATGAAGGTGATTCTAGGAGATCAATTAAAATAGGAGTTTGCGGCGTAGTATCAAGCTCAGCTCGGAGGACATTAAGTTATAGTTTACACCATGCCAAATCGTTTTCCATTTGTCGAGATGGACAGCCAAGTTGATATATTAGAACATATCACCCACACGTACACGTTTCGCCCAGTGTGACCAGATTTGGTAAAATATTTGACTTTTGGTAAAATTTCGTCAATTTTGGAAAAATTTTAGTAATAAAATTTTTTTAGTAAAATTTTGCTAAAATTTTAGGAATTTTAATTATTTAGTAATTTTTTTGGTAAAAATTCGTGTTTGAATATTCTCTTGTGCAATAGAGTCATAGAAGCCTGCTATGAACGATGAATGAAACTGTCTAGCATGCAAAACCTGCTAATTTCGAACATGTTATAGGAAATTAACATGTTTTCAGGCTAACCTTGTCGGATCCAGACGTCACTCACACACGTTTCAAAGGGGACCCCTACTTCATGTATGCCTATTATTTTGTCTCAATTATTTTTAGGGTTTCATTTGTTTGGGTAAGGCTTACATGAAGTACTCAGTTTTACGCATAGGAGAAGTTTTTAAGCTAAAATTTAAAACATGAGTGATTCTGATCAATCTGACTATTCTGATGGCATTAATGAATGTGAGATCGAGAGTCAGAGCTGAAATTTTGTGCTTTCTAGCTGAACATAACATTCCGTTTCGTGTAATGGATCATCTCTCGACACTTATCTCGGAAACGTTTTATGATTCTGGAATTGCCATAGGATTTTCGTGCAAGTGCACAAAGGCAGCTGCACTGACTTATAACGTTCTTGCTGAATCTTTCAAAACCAGTCTAAGATAAGATGTCAGTGCTACCGGCAATCACCATTGCGGAAAATTTGTCTCAATAATTGACGAGACCACCGACAAGGGAACCACGAAATGCATGGCAATTGTCATTAAGTATTTCTGCGAAAAACTATTAAAGGTCGATACTCGAATGTTGAATTTAGTACCTGTTGATGGTGAGACAGCTGCTGAACTTTTTGAAACAATGGAGAATGACCTTATTAAACATAATATCGAAATGAAGCATCTTGTTGGATTTGCTGCTGATACTACAAATGTAATTTTTGGTAACAATAACAGCATTGTTAGTCGCATAATGGCTGCTAACCCACATTGCCTGTCCATTAAATGTGCTTGTAAGTCATGCATATTCCTTACTGCCCCGAAATTTAGAACAGATGGTTAAGGAATGTTACAACTATTTTGCTTGTTCCAGCAAACGAATTCTAGAGTTTAAAAAATTTCAAGATCCAATTTTATTCAATTACCAATTCTATAACATCAGATGGCTTTCCTTTGGCAGCTGCGTGGAAAGAATTTGTACTCAGTGGGGTGTTTAAAGCTGTATTTTGCTGGCCAATATCTCGTTGATCGCCTGCAAGCTTCCCAATTCCTCTACGAGCAATTGTCAAATCCCTTCACAAAGTTCTACTTCGCATTCCTAAATTATATCATTCCAGTTGTCAACAAGCTGAATGTTATATTTCAGTCAAAGTCACCATCAATCCATAACTTCCATTCTCATTGTATCTCCGCTTACAAGGCTCTTCTAAGTTGCTTTGTAAAGCCAGCTCTTATCCGAAATGACGTCACTGTGGTCGACCCCTCTGATCGCGCTAATCATCTGCCTTTAACACAGCTTTATCTTGGCGTGGAAGCAGCAAAGCTGTTGGCATCTGAAGAATACAAGGTGCTAGATAAAGTAGCTCTGCAAGGATGTTTTTCACGATGTCAACCGGTTTTTATCCTGAGAGAGTTGAGATTTCTGGATCCTCAGACGGCGGTTGCAGGTTCTATTCAGAGTACTGCCGGTGTTGCGTCAAGATTCCCAAATGTTGTTCCTCCGGAAAATCTACATAATCTAGATCAAGAGTGGAGGGAGTTCATATATGATGACAAAATCTCCAGCCTAGTAGATTGCTGTGCAACTGCTCCATCGGAAGAATTTTGGGGAAAAGTTGCAACTAACGAGAAGTATCAGAATTTGGTAGCATTCGCTAAGGTCATGTTAACCATACCTGTCAGCAACGCGGATTGTGAACGTGTCTTTTCAAAAGTGAACTTGATCAAAACTGTTCACAGGAACAGGTTCTCAACTGAAGGCGTAGCTTCACTTATATTTGTCAAAGACGGCTTAAAGAATGCAGCAGACTTGTGTGCGCATTTCTAGCCATCTGATGAAATGATTCTAAAGTGCAATAAAGAAATCTACCACAAGGTTGAAGCAGTATATGGAAAAGAGGCAGATACTGCTGAGATAGAATGAAGTAGAAAATTAATCTTCCTCGTTTGATCGAGCAGATCGCTCGAGACTAGGACAGATAAACTGACATTTCATCACGCTCGAATGGAAGACCGTCATGGCGTCGTTGAATAATACTAATAGGAATTATTGACTATAAGAGATACATATATTTCATCCATAACAGAGTTAACGTTAATGCCTATAGGCTATAAACTTTGAGAAAACTTTAGCTTATCTTGATTCTTATTATGTTGATAATGTAAAACAGTTCATTACCAATCACTTTTCTGTGCGAAAAGTGTTGAAAACGTTTACCCACATTATACTAATACTTATTCATACTTTTAATATATTGTTACCATCAAACTGGGGGGCGGGCGAAATTTGGTAAAAATTTTCTCAATTTAGTAAAATTTGAACACAAATTTAGTAATAACCGCTGGAAAAATCTGGTTACACTGGTTTCGCCTCTTCAGCTCGTGGTGCATTCTGGCATACATTTGGAAAATCGGACAGCATCCAACATACCATCCCCCATTATAAAAAATTATATCGTGGATGTTCAGATGACTGGACCGCGTTGTCGACATGCACGGGCACCACGATCTTGATTTGCAATCCCACATACACGTGGTGCATTCGTGATGAAGTGCATAGATGTGCATGCGCATTGAAAGAAGTACGTGCTCGCTTCGGCGACACATATACTAAAATTGGAATGATACAGAGAAGATTAGCATGGCCCCTGTGCAAAAAATCCCACGCAATCTTCCCGCTGTGAATCCCCTGAAGTCCTTCATTCATATTTTGGTGGGGGAATCATGTACAATTTAAAAACTGATAAACAAGGACATTATTTTCCAGCAGCAACGTATAAAAGAGGCAAAAGTATTTTATTATTTATTTTTATTTTTGCGTGGATTTGTTATTTTAACTGCCTGCATCCATGCCTCCTTGGTGGCATACTGTTTCCCTTCGACAGCAGGGCAAAATGTGTCCACTCCGTTTTCGCCAATATTCCTGCTATGGCCAAAGTTGATGGTCTTCGGAAAATTACAATGGCTGCAGACGTTGAATTTCGTTTTTCTTGTATATTTCCTTTTTGTATCGCCACTCCCGCCAGCCTTCTCACTTTCTTCCATTCTCTTACGTTGATAGTATTGGGTGGATTTGGGTATGGCTATGGTTGATGGGCTGTTGTATTTTGGAGGTGTTGGTTGGGTTGTGGTGCTTGCAGGTGCTTGGAGTTGAGGAGGTAAAAGGAGAGGTAGGTTGCGGATTGTGGGAAAGGAGTGCGGTGTTGGTGGTGTGGGAAAAGGTTTTGGAAGAAGTGGTTTGGCTGGTGGAAGGGGTTGTGAAGCAGTCTTTGGTGGTGGTGGAATGGCTTGCATTAGAATCCTTTGCTCTATTTCTTTCTGTCTATCATTCCACCTAGATTTCCAGTTAAAATAATGTGATAAAATTAAAATTGTATGAAAAGCATATCTTATTTGCTTTCAGTCTGAATTTGTAAAGAATGCATCACTTTAATGTTCTTTTATGTTTGTATAGTTTGGTTATACAGCCTCGTTTTAATTAATACCATACAGATTTCTATTAATTTAATAGTAATAGGAACCCAAGAACATGTTGCCTAAATAAAATAAAAGAACATTAAGTTGCTACCATCTTTGCAAATTTGTTATATATCCTACCATTTGAGCAGAGTTGTTTGATTTAGCTCAAACAATTGAATGTTGGTGTTTTTCATTATTTTATCATTCAGTGTGACCATTTCACGGATGTGATGGTATCTCGTTAGAATTCTCCTCCATCTGGAAATTACCCGACCACCTTGTTTGAGTTACCTCCAACCATTGCTCTAATGTGAACAAGAATAATGGCAAATCAGCTCCTATTTTATACAATCCCAATCAAGCAGGTTAGTTAATAAATGTGTTATGCAACCAAAAACACAAAACACAGTTTACCAAATTTGGGAAACTTTGTTTAATGCATTTGCAACTACTTCACAGGTTTAATGGTCTGTCAAAACTGAAACCATTATTACCTTCTTAAACTGACAGTTCCAGGTGTGACTGTTTGAGTGTGGCTGTGCAAAGGCTTCCGTTGCATGAAGCGACCTGAATTGGCTGAATCGGGTCTATATCTAGGTGGATATAGAACCTTTGAACCCTTCAGCCCTTCAGGTAGCTTCTGCCATAACCTGATGATATTGTCAGCATCTGGTTCAGTCAGCACTGATGAATCGCTCAGGTTGAAGAGATCAATGGCTAGGTCGTTTATTGCTTGCCATCCCAGCACACCACGAGGACCAACACTTTCCTGAAAGAGCAAAACTCAAATTGACCATTGACCATGTGTGGTTTGATCTTGGGTTATCTGTCCTGATTGGCAGCTGATTGCCTTAAAACCTTTAATTCCCATGTTGCCATATTACTTACAGGTTCAGCTGTTATTTCATCGCCTGATGATGAAGCTTCGTTATTTAAGCCCTGGTCAGATGTGTCGACTAATGATCCTGGCTGATCACAGGACACCTGTACCTCACTGACACTATTCCTGTCAACTGTCGTGCTTAACTGGTCTGGTGATTCTAGAAATGACATTGGACAAATGTTCAAATAACTGATTAAACTGTGCTCAATCATTGTTTATTGTTTAAAAGTTAAAGTGAAACAATTATAATATTACTTAGGTGTGAGTGATGTATTGTGTTGAACTTGTTGAGGGAACAGGGGTATGGTGGGGTCATGATCAAGCTCGCATTCCGCAAACCCTTCATCATCCAGTGCATCATCCACATCACACTCAGTGAAGTTGTCCGCTGATCGCGATCTAACGAAACTGTGTGCCACTGCTTCCCAGTTTGAGCATAGAGGTATTCAACACCAATCTTTTCACCTGAAGAACAAAATCAATTAAAGGGTTTATGCATATTATTGCAGTTACCAATGAGACATGGGTCTTCTTATTCCTGCAAAAGGAACTGAAACAAATATTAGTCAGCACTAATTTTCTGACCTGTGTATGTACCAGGATCCCGGTAGTTGTTGTCAAAAACATGCCCATACACAAGTGTACTGAGTCTGTTGACCTCTGCACTATTGTAGCTTCCTGTTTGATGCGGTGCCATGCACGTTCAGCATCGAGCAATTGTATACCCATTGTGTCTTTCCCAAGGTCTGAGGAGAATGTCTCAATGAGCTGCTTAATTAAATCAGCAGACTCCTCAGAACCTCGAGTCCGCCTTTTGCAATGTGTAGCCAACTCCTTTTTGCTGATATGCATGGCCAGGTCTTCTTTGGCCGCTCGCCAGAGGCCAGAAGCAGAAAGCTCTGCCTGTTTGGCATTGGACAGCTGTTCAATATCTTCTGGGTCCCACTCGAATATACAACTTGACAGCTGGGACATAAATGCACCATAGAGCGGATGGGACTCTGAACAGCAGCCAAAAGCAAATCGACGCATAAAATGCCGGATGTCGAGTCTGACAACCATGCCAGGAAAACGGTGAAACTGTTCGTTTAGCCTTGATGTGCAGCAGTCGCGGTCAACATATAAAACCTTTGGGGGTGCTATATGTGACTGCTTGTACCGCAACATCAAGCCCTCTGCCATCTCGTGTAGCCCATCACCTTCTGCATCTGTTAGAACAGACACTAGCACTTGCCCAAACTCGTTGCCAACATTAGTGCACCAGGAAGCTGTGCCACTGGCATTTCCTGCCAATTTTTTGATCACCTGAAATAAAGAATAAACAGCATATTATACTGTATAGCAGACTGTGTGGTTTCCCCAAAAACCTAAAGAAATAGACAATGTGTTAATTATAAGAATCAATTTGTCCATTTTCCATTTGTCCAATACCTTTTTGGTAGAATCCATTTTAAGAACTTCACCAAAGGTGGATGTGATTTTGGCTTTGGTCTCATGGATTCGGCCAACAACATCTCTTATGTAGACCGCCAGATACCAGGGAGCCTTGGGAACAGGTGGCATGGGTGGGATGTTTTGTGCTGGACTAGGCAGCTTGAACAACCCCCTTGAGGCTTGTACCTCAAAGGGTTCTCTCGCCTGCATGAACTGCAACGCCTTGTTCATGTGTGCCTCGGTGTGTTGCTCTGCAATTTGTTTTTGCAGCTTTGTTGAAGAGTTACCCAGGGTCCTTTCACGCATCAATCTTACAACCTTAAGATCGCACGAGTATCTACAAATGATTTGAATGAGAAAAGTCCAGAATATATATGTAGATACACTGTAATATATATACAGTAATACAGTATATATATTATATATATAAATAATAAACGTATACATGTCCTATATGTTATATAAGTCACCTATAAGTCAAAAGGGCTGGGAAGTAGCTTCGACGACCCATGTCGAGCTGCAGCAGCACATGCTGAGACCACGAAGCGAACTTCTTCTTACGAAACTTGCACTCCAGATATTCTGTCCCCATGTAGTACCAATTGGCAACATCCAGAACTTTCCGTACAGTTCTATACAGGCCTGCCCGAGTAAGATTGATGATCTATTGAGAGACAGGAATAAACTAAATGAAGTCTGTATTGCTGCTGTTGTTAAACATTTCATTTGACGTTACAAGTTTGACCAAATGCACCAACATAAAATATCATGACCCAATCATGCAAACCTTAGAGCCTTTATCTTTCTGCTTTGCCTGGCACTCCTCATTGCATAGCAGCTTGACATTCCAGATTTTCTGTGGCGCCCATAGGAAGAATGGCGCAACAAAATATGGAGCTGGTGATGCCGGTGCAGTGTTGTGAAGCTGGTTTGGCTGAGGTGGATACCACCACATTTGCAATGTTGGTTTAAGTTCGGGCTTGCCTACATAATACAAATTTTAATAGTGATCGAAAATTCTTAATCATAATTACCCTAAACATATTGTTGCAATCCCTCTCCTCCCCCAAACAATTGCTGTTATGTTGCCTAGACTACACATACCAGTCTTGTGGTTGTAATTATACAGTGCTTTGCTTAGCCACTCCTGTTCAAGCATAGGTAACGTCTCTTGCCAAGTCTTCGGCAGCAATATTTGCTTAAAACAAGAAACATAAAGCAGCAATTGAGTTTCACAAACATAATAATTAGATTTGCATAATAATAATCAGCTTTTATTTAAAGGGCATTCGCACCCAGCTTGGTACTTCAACTGCATTAACTGGGAATCGAACCCAGACCAACTGCCTAGAAAGCAGCGATGCTGACCATTACACCATCAACGCACAAGTTGTACCAAGCTGCAACAACAGTATTATTGTAATTAGGCATACAGTATATAGTGAATAAAACAAGTCTTATTACCTTTTCACCAGGAACATCCAAATGATGAACAGGAACAGTCACATCAGGTAATGGTATCAATAAATCTTCAGTTGAACCAACCATACGTTCTTCCATTTGTTCAACCAGTTGAACTAGTGACTCCTCGTCTGCTTTTTCTGATGCAAGTCCGTGATGTTTTTGTATGTAACGCTTAAACTTATCCATTTGCCCACCAAAGATGAGTAACAGTAGCCTGAAGTAGACTTGTGACATACTTTTTGTGCTCATCCTGTGGTGAATGGTACAAGTTGAAGCGAGACATATGTTTGTAGGGCCCAAACCCAACCAAAACATTCCCTTCAGCATCACCAGAACAAGCAGAACTAGTCGAGGCCTTACTCTGTGCCAAATTGTTTTGTTGACGAGACTTTATGGCATGTTTCATCTCTGGGAAGTACTGGACATACCTTAAAATCCAGTCAATATTTATTTACACATTATTCTACCTAAACATATATTATAGATAAGTGAATTTCCTAGGATTTGCAAGCATAATACCTGTACAGCACTTCCTTGTTTTGCCATTGAGGGTCGTTGTCCTTGTTCATTTTCTCCCTTGCCTTTCCATGGTCTGCCATCAACATTGTCGCCCAGCCAACGTCGTTTTCCAGTAACCACACAAAGTTCTTTCCTCGGTATTTCCCAAACTGTTAATTCGTCATTGACAACACCCATTGCTCGTTGTTTGGGTCTCCCTTCGAATCAACAACTCTCTGTTTCGCTTCGGCTTCAGCCTAAATATGGCGATAAAATATTATAACTCAGAATACAATTTCGACACTAAATACATTGTCATCGTCTTCAGGTGCCAACCAAGTCCACAGATTTGTGCCACGAACATCTACACTCGCCAATCTCAAAGACTATAACAATCGACCTTTGTCTTCGACTTCGACCTGACAGGTAAGTGTCTTCGAACACATGATGAACGCAGGTAAGAATAATATAAACAAGAACTTACTTTCTCAGCCGATAACTTGGGCCCAAAGTATCCACATTGTTTGTTTCTTTTTACATTCTCGGCTATCTGTTTTGCTCTGTCACTACAGACCCACAACAGTTCGTTCTTCTCCTTGTTTCTGAAGCGAAATGATGGACGTGGAGCTTCCTATGAAGATTTGACAACAAATACATCGAAATATTTACTCATTGAAGCAACAAAGAAGCAATACTGTATAATCTATAAATATGTAAATCAACGATAAAGAAATTTGCATACCTTCACTCGCTTCGACGCCATCTTGCAAATAATAAATTGGAATACGCACTCCCACGCATCAATGTTAGATCAATACTCCCTTGTGATTGGACGAGATTGATCTAAAATTGATCTAAAATAGCTCTAACATTGGATTACTTATAAAAAGCGTTCCAAATTTTTATCCACCTTTTACACCATAATGTTCAGTGTGATTGACACGTCTCGATTTTGATGGGATATCTCGGAAATTTTTCGTCGCGTGCACCATGCCATCGTCCATAGTCAGTCGCGTTCTCCATTGTCGATGCAGTACGACGATGTAAGCTTTCGAAAATTCGTTGTCGGCGAACACGCAAATAATGGTGAATGGATTGGACACAAAAGTTCGAAAATATGCCAGGCGAAGCTGTACAGTTTCGTCGACACTTTTACGTTGTAAAAAAATGCTCCTGTATGTATTATCGGGCGATGATACCGAATGCACGATGTAGGAAATCTTAATGTTTCTTCTGTTATTTATGATTTGTATAGGAACTGTACGTCCAGACGATCGAAGAGCTGCTCGAATGACCCGCACCGGTGAGAAGTGCGGGAGGCTTCAAATCGGTAGCCGATTATTGACGTCTGAGAAATTCAATTGCACGTTCTAATTCGAACATGAATTCTTCCTGCTTGCATACAGTTTGTTCTTTCATACGAGCACGCTGTGTGGAGAATTGAAAGTTATAGTTTACACCATGCCAAATCGTTTTCCATTTGTCGAGATGGACAGCCAAGTTGATATATTAGAACACATCACCCACACGTACGTTTCGCCTCATCAGCTCGTAGTGCATTCTGGGATACATTTGGAAAATCGGACAGCATCCAACATACCATCCCCCATTATAAAGAAATTATATCGTGGATGTTCGGATGACTGGACCGCGTAATTGTCGACATGCACGGGCACCACGATCTTGATTTGCAATCCCACATGCACGTGGTGCATTCGTGATGAAGTGCATAGATGCACATGCCCATTGAGAGAAGCAAGTTGACTGCGCCGGCCACTTCCTCGAACAAGTTGTCCAGATCAAAATTGTTTGGCTCTAGTGGTCCCGATGACGGGGGGACAATTTCACGGTGCTGTGCGTTTAAGCCAAATCGCACTTTTAATGCATGGTGTAGGCAGAAATGACGAAGGGCACGTTGTACAAAAAAATATTTGCCAGGGTTTATTTCCCGTTTACCCCACGCGATGTCGAAGGCGTGACGGCTTATTAATTTTCCCCAACACATATCAATATATTTATCTTTGTCGTAGTGGTTGTTGATCTTCCGGGTAAGATCAACGAAAACAGGCTCAGGTGTCTGTTTCTTGTTTAACTGTCTAGTTATCGCTGGTGACTCTTGGTGGTTGTGAAGGGCTGCGTTCGTTGAAGCGAACAGTTCTGCGTCACCATCCTTCCACAATTCGGCGAGTGGTCCTTCAATGTTAGGCCCAATGTTAGGCCTTGGACCAGTGCACCCCTCCTGCAGAGGTCCATGCATTTGCTCCACCAACAATTCTTCGTAACCCACCTCCACCACATCCCTTAAAATAATAGCTAGTGCAACCCTGTCCATATTTTCCCTGACAGAACCGGTGACAACTTCTTTAAAATTGAAAATTACAGATCGACATTTCAACTCGTGAAAGTTAATGCACTCCGGCAGCAACTCCTTGCAGTTGGTCGTTATTAGAACAGGGGGCACCGTTACTTTTTGATAGTGGCCATATAATTTTCGAGCCATCAACTCCCGCCCTTCCCCTATAGCCCGGTGGTTGCTAAGCACATTAATGGCTGTTATTGGCGCATCTTCAAGCAAGAATATATCTTTGCCAGGGGCGTACGCGAATAATTTATCGGGCTCTACTATATCCCCAACATGTAGGAAGGCATCGACAACCAGTTCTAACCAACTGGTTATCAAGCTCTTTCCCGCCCCACACACACCAACGATACCAAAAACGCGATAGCGGTTGTCGTCACCCCTCAACACCAATGACAGCGACTTAAAAAAGTACCATGGGGAGATATTTTGCTTGCGTAATAATGCAAACATGAATCGCATGCGCATAATAAATAGGTTTTGGCGCGCGATCTTATACGTAGACTCTACCTCCCCCGATAACGCATTGGCGAAAAGGTATTTATACCCGCTTAACTCATACCCATATTGAAATAAAAGTTCCAGCCGCTCTGTGAATTTTAAGCCACTACAATAACCCAGCGCTAACGACTTTGCTGCTTGTGCGGTTTCATCTAAAAATGTTATGTAGGTATTGCTGGACGCCCACACAACATCTTGGTGCATCTGAAGAGCAGGATCTTCTTCTTTAGCTACGAACGCGGTGATGTCTTCTATACATTCCAGGCCGTTGCTCATCGACAACTCCCGCCAAAATAACTTCTCTGGTTTCAAATTGCCGTCCTAAAAGGTTAAAAACTAGTTTTATAATTTTAAGGATTGACATCGAAGATCCCGTAATTGTGTCGAATGTAAAAGCACTAGTCGGGATGACTATAAATTAATATTGTCAATATCCGGACTAGTGCTTGATTTCCACACAATTACGAAACCCAATGTCTAAATAAATGTGTGTGTTTGAACTCAATTAAACCAATGGGCTTGTGGTTGTGATTGTGGGATCAAACCCTGCGCGTGCGCAGTTAGTAATGGTCCCAATCCCACATTCCCCTCAGAACGTGTAACCGCTTAAATTGTCAAAAGATTTTTAATATTGATATTAGTACCGACCAAAAGTTTGCTCTTGTTCTATTTCTCGAGCTCAAAATAAGTACTTAGTCAAACCAAGTACTTGTTTTGGCACTCGGGGAAGTGACAGGCGCAAACTATTGGTTGGTGTTAATGCGTTTAAACGATAACTTGCCTTTGGGTCCCATACGCCTATTCGTACTCCATGCTCGTCCAACAAAGTATACACCTCAACAGGTTTCGTCACCGTAAAATATTCAAGAAAAGCTGGTGTAACGGGCAAGCGGACGGTTCTTGTGGAAAACGCGACAATGGTCAACACGGCGGTGTTAGCGAATATCGGCGACACTCCGATGCACCCAAAGCTATTCGATATGTCGTTGATAAATTTACTAATTTCGAAGCAATGAGACAAGAACCCACGGACGGTTATTAACCACGCGCAGAGTGGTTTTAGCGCCGAGTATCGGAAACATTCGCATGCGCCGAGCGTTTGTTATTGTTTATGTTGGTTTGTTATGGTGTCGAGTGTCAGTTTGAGTATTCCCTAGCAGACCTTACAATTCACGGGCGGGTGTTCAATCCCGGGCGGGCGATGGTTTGTTTAATTTCCCCCCCATATAATCATTTTTCAAAATAAAAGAGAGAGAGTAATAAGACACGGAAGGAAAGACGGCCGCCCGGGAAATGTAAGGTCTACTAGTAGATGTTCAGAATGACATTTGACACCAATAACAAACCAACAAAACAATAACAAAGGACGGCTGTATGTCAGCGGAGTTAGCAGAAACGTAGTTTGTTCATTTACTGTTGTTACACGATGGCCGAAAGCTTGTCGACAAATGAAAGCGTTGGATATACCAGCAGTATCAACTTAATTCTACGATAGATCCGTTAAGGTTTGTTTTTAACACCAGGGACGCAATATTGCGTAAAGCAATTTATCGTTTTGCAAGTAAACGGAGTGCCATCCGCAATAAATATGATAAATTTGTGTGTTTGTCTGTTAACTTTTTCCAAACAGCCTTTTGCTTGTGCTTGTGGGAGAGTTTCAGAAATCACTTTCGGTTTGACAAATCACTACCGGTTTGACACATTTCCAACATTCTAAGTGAAACTTCATCGGAATGTTGGAATATGATACCGAACGGAAATACTAAAAACCGAGTATAATTAATAAAGCCAGACACACTTCGCACAATGGGGAGAACAAGTGACACTCACAAAATGGTTTCGCTTCCCTCTTCGGGAAAAGACGAGCTTTTAGCTCTGCTATCTAAGCATCCTAATTTGCTCGAGCTTGTGAAGGAGCATCCCATTGAAACGGATACCGATGAACCGGACGGTGTTGCTGACGTCGTGTTAAACACAGGGTAAGTAGGAGATGAATGAGAGAGATTAAATTTTATTTTGTATTAAATATGTATCTTTCGTTAGTATAGCAGTGTTGAAGTTTGCGATGGAGACGCTCTTGGAGAGTTACCTAACCAGGGAATCGTTCTTGATGGCGTTGAGGAAGCGAATTTTTCATCAAAGAAAACGGCGACTAGCGAAGAAGTTTCTATGTGCAACACTAAACGCAGGCGTGTCGTTGCAAATACAAATAGTGAACGGCAGTATCCGTCTGAGTCCTATATGATGGAGGTAGAGTTGCGTGACCATGCCAGAAACCTAGCGACTAAAGACATTATAAAGATATGTTTAACCAACAACGGTGACTCCGCTGATTTGTATGAAACAGTGTCACAGAAGCTGTGCGACTTTCTTGTTGTCTCACAGAAACTTGTATAAATTTACTGTATAGAAATTTACGCGCCAAATAAAGATGTTGTTGGGGAACTGATGTGACTCGGGTTACCGTTTACCCACGTGGGTTATTTTTGGGGGGAAAATCGAAACTACATAGTCTGTTCATCTACTGTTGTTGCGATGTGACTCGGGTTACCGTTTACCCACGTGGGTTATTTTTGGGGGGAAAATCGAAACTACATAGTCTGTTCATCTACTGTTGTTGCACGATGGCCGAAAAGCAGGATGATCCGTGTAATATTAAGTTATGCTACATGGCATGGGTGGAGATGATAAAGCATGTTGGAGACGAGGTGTTATACTTGGCGCTTGGTAGTGGAGTAGAGCCAGTCAAAGAGTGCGTGTGTTCCTCCGATACGTTTTACGCTTACACACTAAAACATTTATTGACATGCGAAGCTAAGGAACACAAAATAAGTCCAGTGGGTTATACATGTGGGGATACCAGCGTTGAATATGATGCGAATAGACTAATGAAAATGTTATCAATTTGGAAAATATACGCTCAGTTTGGCCCAAACGAAGATCTTTATTTTCAAGCGTTGGACGAGACCGTAACTCCAACAGAATTTCTGCACGAATGCGCTATGGTCAATACCGTTCCTTCATTGATGACGATTACACAACCCTTAATTGTTAAACCCAAAGGTGCCAGGAAGACACGCAGCCCTGGGAAAAGAAGAAACTTTAAAAAGAATAAAACTCCTGTGCGGGCGTTTAAAAAAAGAAATAAATAATATCTATGTAAACAATTGTTATTTAATCGTACAATTCATCTCAGTCTCTTTGGGTGTTCATCTATGAACATGATTAACATGTAAACCGTAGTCTATAAACAATTCTTCATCTATACTTATATCTCTCGTTGTTTTAATATAGACAATACCATCAATTATTATTGGCCGCACGTTCAGTCTCTTTGGGTAACAGTTTATGTAATTGAAGACCGACCATCTTCGCGTCCTAATGCATTTTCCGCATAGGTATAATTTTTTCATCTTCCAAATGTACTCCTTATCACAGGCGTCGTTCTCGCAATCAGTTAAGACTTCGAAGTAGAACATCTTGCCTTTTGCGATCTTTATTCTTGCGAATAATCCCTTCCCAGCATCCGCGTCTAGCGACGATTCTGCCGCGTAGAACCACCGATCACATGTTGACGTATAATCGTTCTGATCTAAGCTCATGTTCTTCGCAATGGTGAGGAACTATCAGTTTGTTGTTTTCGTGGCTGGCCGTGGACAGGATTCTCAATAACTTAAACTCCTCCGCACGCCTTTGTAAACAATAAATGTTCAAATGTTATGAATTTTCAACAGTCACAATGAAATGTGACACCTTTCTCTTCGTGATGTGTAAAATACGTCCCAACGATCGACGGCGTAGATCTTGCATGACCACCACCATAACATATATATACGTTTGAATTGCCTTCTATTTGTATCAATAAGTTAGACTGCGCCACTTTCGCGCTTGAAATTTTGTACTGACCAAAAGGAATAGTGTCTATCGGGTAGGCGTTAATATATTTGTTGATTTCTTTTATCCTCTCGTTAATAGCGTATTTAGACATCCCACGGTAACTGCATGGACAAAACGTTTAATAAAGGGTGCTGGAATAATCTTTGAACGAATGGACCGTTCAATATGATGGAGGTCGTAGGGCTAATAACAACAAAGGCGACTATGCCTCGCAAAAGACAGCCTGTCTCTTTTATCACAAGGGGGGGCCGTATCGCATAAATTCTCCGCGATGGAAACAGATTGGAATAGTCGATAAGTCTAAAAACGCGGGAATAATGAGTTCTTTACAATTGCGATGAGAACATTCCACGCTAACATCCATCGACACAAAGCGTTTATATTTCGTTTCAGACGAGAGAATTGTGAGAATGTTGTGGTCATTGCAACGAGCCAAACCGGATACAACCAATTGACTAAACTCAATTAGAACGTTCAACCTATCTCCGTCATAAAAAAAGCGCGCCATCGCGTCTAACATTAACGGAAACAGATATATTATAATTTTGAACAGATGTTCTGCGTTTTTTTCGACGAACTGCGCGTACAACCCCAATATCATCACACCACAACCGTTGGAGGGATAAGTTGTCATTAAATCTGGATACGCGTCTTCTCGCAAAAATCTGCCACCACAAACACCTTCGACGGAAGGATAATAATTCTCATTTGCGTAGACAGGATAAAACACACACGTAGAATTTTCAGGTTCCACGCCCATTCGCATTCCATATACGACCAAATCCTTCTCTTGGTCAAATGCAAAGGCTACAATTGACAGCGAAGGAAATGTATAGTAATTGTAGCCGAAGTAAACTTTTATTGTGGTTTCATTGCGTTGGCATACACGCAAAACCATTCTTTGATAGGAATTCCGCGAGGGTATTGATGTTCGTATTTCCTTGCAACACCTAACAGGTCGGGGAACCGTTGACAGATATTTGCCACAATACATCGAAATATTTACTCATTGAAGCAACAAAGAAGCAATACCGTATAATCTATAAATATGTAAATCAACGATAAAGAAATTTGCATACCTTCACTCGCTTCGACGCCATCTTGCAAATAATAAATTCGAATACGCACTCCCACGCATCAATGTTAGATCAATGTTAGATCAATACTCCCTTGTGATTGGCCGGAAAGATCTAAAATTGAGTCATCTCGTAACCTGATTGGACGAGATTGATCTAAAATTGATCTAAAATAGCTCTAACATTGGATTACTTATAGCGCAAAAAATCCCACGCAATCTTCCCGCCATGAATCCCTGCCAAAACAGGCCAAATAAATGCTTACATGAAGTACTACATGTATAAAATATGCTGACATGAAGTATTTCACTATTTAGCTGGTTTGGCTGAGGTGGATACCACCACATTTGCAATGTTGGTTTAGGTTCGGGCTTGCCTACATAATACAAATTTTAATAGTGATTGAAAATTCTTAATCATAATTACCCTAAACATATTGTTGCAATCCCTCTCCTCCCCCAAACAGTTGCTGTTATGTTGCCTAGACTACACATACCAGTCTTGTGGTTGTAATTATACAGTGCTTTGCTTAGCCACTCTTGTTCAAGCATAGGTAACGTCTCTTGCCAAGTCTTCGGCAGCAATATTTGCTCAAAACAAGAAACATAAAGCAGCAATTGAGTTTCACAAACATAATAATTAGATTT
Source organism: Chrysogorgia sp. JL179-B06 (assembly GCA_035772405.1). Lineage (NCBI taxonomy): Eukaryota > Metazoa > Cnidaria > Anthozoa > Scleralcyonacea > Chrysogorgiidae > Chrysogorgia > Chrysogorgia sp. JL179-B06. The sequence continues at coordinate 4,026,675 of JAYKKM010000209.1, read as the reverse complement.
GCATAATAATAATCAGCTTTTATTTAAAGGGCATTCCCACCCAGCTTGGTACTTCAACTGCATTAACTGGGAATCGAACCCAGACCAACTGCCTAGAAAGCAGCGATGCTGACCATTACACCATCAACGCACAACTTGTGACATACTTTTTGTGCTCATCCTGTGGTGAATGGTACAAGTTGAAGCGAGACATATGTTTGTAGGGCCCAAACCCAACCAAAACATTCCCTTCAGCATCACCAGAACAAGCAGAACTAGTCGAGGCCGTACTCTGTGCCAAATTGTTTTGTTGACGAGACTTTATGGCATGTTTCATCTCTGGGAAGTACTGGACATACCTTAAAATCCAGTCAATATTTATTTACACATTATTCTACCTAAACATATATTATAGACAGGGGCGTAAATGTGGGGGGGGGGGGTGTGGGGGGTGGTACACCCCCCCAGACACATGCTCCAGTCGGTCTAAAAATGAGGGCAGTCGGTCTCAAAATTATGCATCGTTTAATTAGATGCAATTCTAACAGTGACCGATTGACCGACTAAATATTTTCGGAGACCGACTTCAATCATGGCAAGAAATTAAGATTATGATGAGCGCTATTTCAATTGGAGTTTACTCGTAAATCGTGTTATCGTAATACTGGTAATTATAGACTAATAGTCTACAATATATTTCGCTGAGTCGAAAATCCCGCTTCAGCGACTGTTGGACAGCGTTCTTCATCATTAAAATATGCTCGCGGCCTTTAAAATATGCATGCGGTATTATAATTTGCTTCGAATGTTAAGTCTGCTGTATTTAAGCCTTACTTGATTAAATTTATATTATTATCACTGTCATACGGATAATCAGTCATACAACGAATTTCGGCTGTATTTATATTTCGGTGTTTATATTTATATTTATATTTATATTTATATTTATATTTATATTTATATTGAATTTCGGCTGTATTTATATTTCGGTATTTATATTTATATTTCGGTGCTCAGGCGTGAAGGGCTCACTGGCTAGAGTTGTGGATACGTTTGTTTGTAATGTGTGTGAAAGAGCAGAGGATGGAGAGGATAGTGACGTAGATGAGAGCATGGATCTGGGCAATGGGGTCCATTTAGAGAATGTTAAAAAGTTTTGTTACCTGGGGGATATGCTGAATGGGGGTGGAGGAGCAAATTCAGCATCTGTGGCAAGGGTACGTTGTGCATGGGGAAAGTTTAAAGAGCTCTCTGGGATCCTGACAAGGAAGGAAGTGTTGCTAAAGCTGAAGGGGAAGGTGTATGTAGCCTGTGTGAGGAGTGCTATGGTGTATGGAAGTGAGACGTGGGCCATGACTGTGGAGCTGAATAATAGACTGGAGAGGACAGAGATGCGGATGGTGCGGTGGATGTGTGGCGTATCGCTGAGGCATAGAGTGTCTAGCAAGGAGCTGAGGGAAATAATGGGCATTGAATCGGTGTCTGACGTAAAGAGGAGCCGATTAAGGTGGCTGGGACATGTGCTGCGGAAAGATGATGGTGACTGGGTGAAGAGGTGTATGTCGCTTGAGGTTGATGGTGCAAGAGGAAGAGGAAGGCCAAGGATGACATGGAGCCAGGTAGTGGAGAGGGATATGAGAGAGAGTGGGCTGAAGAGGGAAGATGCTAATGATCGAGGAAAGTGGAGGAAACTGTCGTGGGGAACCACCGGCCAACCCCTGCGTAAGCGGGGGAAAACGGCCGTAAAACGTCTGTTGTTTTTTGTTGTTTTTTACGTATATCATTGATTGGTCGGTCAGTCGGTCTCATTTTGAAACTACACCCCCCGAGCCAAAATTGATATGTACGCCCCTGATTATAGATAAGTGAATTTCCTAGGATTTGCAAGCATAATACCTGTACAGCACTTCCTTGTTTTGCCATTGAGGGTCGTTGTCCTTGTTCATTTTCTCCCTTGCCTTTCCATGGTCTGCCATCAACATTGTCGCCCAGCCAACGTCGTTTTCCAGTAACCACACAAAGTTCTTTCCTCGGTATTTCCCAAACTGTAAATTCGTCATTGACAACACCCATTGCTCGTTGTTTGGGTCTCCCTTCGAATCAACAACTCTCTGTTTCGCTTCGGCTTCAGCCTTAAATATGGCGATAAAATATCATAACTCACAATACAATTTCGACACTAAATACATTGTCATCGTCTTCAGGTGCCAACCAAGTCCACAGATTTGTGCCACGAACATCTACACTCGCCAATCTCAAAGACAATAACAATCGACATTTGTCTTCGACTTCGACCTGACAGGTAAGTGTCTTCGAACACATGATGAACGCAGGTAAGAATAATATAAACAAGAACTTACTTTCTCAGCCGATAACTTGGGCCCAAAGTATCCACATTGTTTGATTCTTTTTACATTCTCGGCTATCTGTTTTCCTCTGTCACTACAGACCCACAACAGTTCGTTCTTCTCCTTGTTTCTGAAGCGAAACGATGGACGTGGAGCTTCCTATGAAGATTTGACAACAAATACATCGAAATATTTACTCATTGAAGCAACAAAGAAGCAATACCGTATAATCTATAAATATGTAAATCAACGATAAAGAAATTTGCATACCTTCACTCGCTTCGACGCCATCTTGCAAATAATAAATTCGAATACGCACTCCCACGCATCAATGTTAGATCAATGTTAGATCAATACTCCCTTGTGATTGGCCGGAAAGATCTAAAATTGAGTCATCTCGTAACCTGATTGGACGAGATTGATCTAAAATTGATCTAAAATAGCTCTAACATTGGATTACTTATAGCGCAAAAAATCCCCCGCAATCTTCTCTGTTGAGGAAACCCCGCGCAAGTAGAGGAAAAAGACGAAAAAAGGAAAAGGGGATTCCCCCAGGTAGCCTGCAAAGGAAGAGAAAAGGGGTTTTCCAGCGCAGGGATTTTGCGATTTTGAGGCGATTTTGCGATTTAATATAAGAAATTCAAGGGAATTCAGTTTGGGAATGCAGTTTGTGGAACTGCAGTTCAGTTATTTTTTAATATATACAAATGAAATTATTATTTTTTCTTCTTCGGATTCCCCCTTTTTGCCATCAAGTCAGCCTTCCACTCCTGTTGCGATACAGTGGATGTGGATGGACAAAACCAGTTTCCAAAATATTGTGTATGCTCCCCAGTTCTGGGATTTCCACATTTGGAGCACTTGGAAGGGCCAGAGCGCTCCTTATAGCGCTTTTGAGTCTCTCCTCGCCTTTCAAGCTCTTGCACTCTTTTCCGATAGTGCTTTGTGCTGTATGGAATAGGTGGCTTTGGTTTGGAAGGTTGTGGAATGTTCCCCGTTGGTTTTGGCTGAATGGCTTGCGTGTTGGTTGGGTGGACCATCAAAATAACTGGTGCTCTCACGTTCGCCTCGCCAGCTGTGTTTGGTGGTAACGTGAAAACATGGGGGTTCGGGATTTGAGGTGAAGGGAGGGAAGATGGACCAAGCGGAGAAACTGAAGGAAGGGGCTCTGAGGTGGTGGGAGCAGGTGTTGGTAAGGTGATGCCTTGCTCCAAAATTTGTTTTTCCTGCTTTTTTTGATCGCTTGTTATACCTGAACAAGAATGGTTTACTGAAGTTACTGTACTTTGGTTAGTTCGTCAAGGGAAAACCAATTAGTAAGTGTATGAAATATTGATTACAATTTACATACCACTGAGTCAATGTTGCATTATTAATTTCAACAAGTTGGATGTTTGTCCTTTCCATCACTTGTGCGTTATTTATAACGACCTCCCTGATATGCTTATAAGCTCGTGCCACCAATGTCCATCGCAATATCGTTGCGCCTTGGTTTTTAATTGCCGATGGGAAAACCTCACACAACTTGACCACCAGTGCCTCCATATAACGGTTACAGTCCGGTCTTTGCGCTGGTCCAGCGTTCTGGCCAACAAAACATCTAATAATATCAGAAGGCAATAAGGCACCTTCCCTTTATTAACCACCATGCACACCTTACCTCTCAATGTGCCTGCTATTAACTACATACAAAACTGTTGAGCTACCTCTTTGTGCTATCCAGGCCAGGTACAATAGAGGTTTTTGACACTTTATACCGTCCCTGTGTTACTTTGGTCCTATGCCGTGGAGAGAATGTCACTGGGCGTTGGTCGTATGCTGCTAGTTTGTTCCACAGACGTATAAGTTTTTCCGCCTGAGAAATTGTCATGGCTCCACGGTTGTCTTTGAGACGAAGAAGAAACTCCGCCAATTTCATAACTTTACCATAGCCCTCGATGTTGTCAGGGCCAACACATTCCTATGGAAAACAATAAAACAACTCGATATTACACACACTATTCAAATGACATCATCAACAGTCAAATAACGTACTTCTTCGGAGGAACTAGGCGACTCCAGTAATTGATCTGCGTCGGGTTCGATGGGTGGCGAATCATCTGGTTGCTCTGGTGTTTGGTGGCCAATGACATCGGCAGAAGGTATAGTAAGGTCCTCTAGTTCCTTGAAAATCATTAACATAACTGGCTAGTGTTTGGTAATGGCAATGCTCATACATGAATACAGTAGGTAATTAAATAGTTAACAACGAAAAATGGTCGAAAGTTATGACTGATCTTACTTGAAAACCTTCATCCTCATCATAAAAATTTGGAAAACAAATCTGACAGCGGTTCAGTATTTCACAAAATTGATCCTTCGTTTGAAACCGTCAGCCATTCAAATTCGGTATTTCACACAAGTGATCCTTCGTTTGAAACCGTCAGCCATTCAAATTCGGACAGCGCAGACAGCGCTTCAATATTTAAAAGTAACGCGATGTGGCCGGGAGTAGACAATGACAATGGTTCTATATATGAATGGAGTGATCCGTCGTTAGACAGCGTGAAGAACTATTCAATTGCATCGGATTCAAACGGCAGTAATCCGTCGTTTTCAATTGGGTCGAATTCAATGCATTCCTTACCTTTCCGGGAATCATTCAGTGATGGGACGATGTCATTAATAAGTGATGGGACGCTGGCAGATGAACCCGTCTTTTCCTCAACATTACTTGCGCCGCCCCGACAATACCAACAGGATTCACAATCATTTCTACTTCCCACCCCAGCACCACCCCGCCCCCCTGTTACATTTGTAACGCCTTCCCCAGTATCACGCCTTTCTGCGTTTGACAGTGTTTTGAACCAACCAATAATTGGTGACCCATTTCGTACCCCTCTTCCCACGTTAAACAAGATGTTGTCGTCTTACAATACCCCAGGAATTTCCACACCCCGTGCCTATCTTGGATCGGAGTTTGACAATGACAAACCAATCCCGTCTCCTACCCCTCTTCCCATGTTAAACCAGTTATTGTCGTCTTACAATATCGGACGTACTCCAGCATCAATAAATGCCTTCGTTTAATGTGTAAATTATTAATATGTCTGTACAATTCGTTTCATTATTTTAATGTTCACAATCTCATATTAAGTTGACATCTTGGTCTCGTCACACACGAATTACGCAATCTATACTCCACGAACGGAACCCCTGAAATATTTAGATTATCTAACGTAGCCTGGTAGTTTATACACTCTGTATAGATATCCAGCTCTGATCGGCCAGCATCAGTTGCCTTATAATAATCATTGCCTCCATCTTCAAAAGGGGGTATTCCCCCATAGGACTGCAAATAACAGGTGCGTCTAATCATGAGTTGACGGTCCGCTTGAATCTCGTCCCAGTTTTCATCAATGCCACCTTGAGGCAAGTTGACTGCGCCGGCCACTTCCTCGAACAAGTTGTCCAGATCAAAATTGTTTGGCTCTAGTGGTCCCGATGACGGGGGGACAATTTCACGGTGCTGTGCGTTTAAGCCAAATCGCACTTTTAATGCATGGTGTAGGCAGAAATGACGAAGGGCACGTTGTACAAAAAAATATTTGCCAGGGTTTATTTCCCGTTTACCCCACGCGATGTCGAAGGCGTGACGGCTTATTAATTTTCCCCAACACATATCAATATATTTATCTTTGTCGTAGTGGTTGTTGATCTTCCGGGTAAGATCAACGAAAACAGGCTCAGGTGTCTGTTTCTTGTTTAACTGTCTAGTTATCGCTGGTGACTCTTGGTGGTTGTGAAGGGCTGCGTTCGTTGAAGCGAACAGTTCTGCGTCACCATCCTTCCACAATTCGGCGAGTGGTCCTTCAATGTTAGGCCCAATGTTAGGCCTTGGACCAGTGCACCCCTCCTGCAGAGGTCCATGCATTTGCTCCACCAACAATTCTTCGTAACCCACCTCCACCACATCCCTTAAAATAATAGCTAGTGCAACCCTGTCCATATTTTCCCTGACAGAACCGGTGACAACTTCTTTAAAATTGAAAATTACAGATCGACATTTCAACTCGTGAAAGTTAATGCACTCCGGCAGCAACTCCTTGCAGTTGGTCGTTATTAGAACAGGGGGCACCGTTACTTTTTGATAGTGGCCATATAATTTTCGAGCCATCAACTCCCGCCCTTCCCCTATAGCCCGGTGGTTGCTAAGCACATTAATGGCTGTTATTGGCGCATCTTCAAGCAAGAATATATCTTTGCCAGGGGCGTACGCGAATAATTTATCGGGCTCTACTATATCCCCAACATGTAGGAAGGCATCGACAACCAGTTCTAACCAACTGGTTATCAAGCTCTTTCCCGCCCCACACACACCAACGATACCAAAAACGCGATAGCGGTTGTCGTCACCCCTCAACACCAATGACAGCGACTTAAAAAAGTACCATGGGGAGATATTTTGCTTGCGTAATAATGCAAACATGAATCGCATGCGCATAATAAATAGGTTTTGGCGCGCGATCTTATACGTAGACTCTACCTCCCCCGATAACGCATTGGCGAAAAGGTATTTATACCCGCTTAACTCATACCCATATTGAAATAAAAGTTCCAGCCGCTCTGTGAATTTTAAGCCACTACAATAACCCAGCGCTAACGACTTTGCTGCTTGTGCGGTTTCATCTAAAAATGTTATGTAGGTATTGCTGGACGCCCACACAACATCTTGGTGCATCTGAAGAGCAGGATCTTCTTCTTTAGCTACGAACGCGGTGATGTCTTCTATACATTCCAGGCCGTTGCTCATCGACAACTCCCGCCAAAATAACTTCTCTGGTTTCAAATTGCCGTCCTAAAAGGTTAAAAACTAGTTTTATAATTTTAAGGATTGACATCGAAGATCCCGTAATTGTGTCGAATGTAAAAGCACTAGTCGGGATGACTATAAATTAATATTGTCAATATCCGGACTAGTGCTTGATTTCCACACAATTACGAAACCCAATGTCTAAATAAATGTGTGTGTTTGAACTCAATTAAACCAATGGGCTTGTGGTTGTGATTGTGGGATCAAACCCTGCGCGTGCGCAGTTAGTAATGGTCCCAATCCCACATTCCCCTCAGAACGTGTAACCGCTTAAATTGTCAAAAGATTTTTAATATTGATATTAGTACCGACCAAAAGTTTGCTCTTGTTCTATTTCTCGAGCTCAAAATAAGTACTTAGTCAAACCAAGTACTTGTTTTGGCACTCGGGGAAGTGACAGGCGCAAACTATTGGTTGGTGTTAATGCGTTTAAACGATAACTTGCCTTTGGGTCCCATACGCCTATTCGTACTCCATGCTCGTCCAACAAAGTATACACCTCAACAGGTTTCGTCACCGTAAAATATTCAAGAAAAGCTGGTGTAACGGGCAAGCGGACGGTTCTTGTGGAAAACGCGACAATGGTCAACACGGCGGTGTTAGCGAATATCGGCGACACTCCGATGCACCCAAAGCTATTCGATATGTCGTTGATAAATTTACTAATTTCGAAGCAATGAGACAAGAACCCACGGACGGTTATTAACCACGCGCAGACTTTACTCGTCCCACGGATTCCTTAAAGAATGAGTTATTTAGTCAGAATTAAAAAATAACAAAAAGTCACACAAAACACGCCAAAGCTAAATTTACTTACCCCTGGAACCCCACGTAATCGATAAAGGAACCTCGGCGGTTGTATCCTTATAGTGTTTCGCGACGTACCCACACAATGGCCAGCAATATGCTCCGAATACTCGCAAAAGGGGAAATGGATAGTTTTCTAAGAGATAAGTGAGCGCCGTGTCAAGTTCCATGTTTCTGCACTCTGGTGGCAAGCCCATACCATCCAATATATCGTTGTCTAACAACGAGTATTTGCATTGCAACGCCGCACAAATGCGTTTCTCGTTGTCCATGCGACTACCACCGAGTCTCGCGTGAGCTGTGTTGATTACCTGCTCCAGCAACGGCGTATAAAATGGCGGAACACAAATATCTGTGTAAAGAACCTCATCGACTTCCTCTTCGACTTCGTCTTCTTCTTCGACTAAGTCTTCTTCGATTTGGTGTTCGACTTCGTCGAAGTCGTCGTTTTGTTGTTCGACTACTAAGTCTTCGACTTCGTGTTCTTCGATTTGGAGTTCGACTTCGTCTCCATCGTCGAAGTCGCCATTCCTTAGTCGTTTTGACGGCGGTTCTGCCTCGTCGCCACTGATAGTTATTTCAGACAAAGGAGCGTCGTCGATAAATTCGATATCGCTTTCCGTTGCTTCGGCTTCGTCTTCTTCGCTACCGCTATCTAAATAAAGGACGTTGGCCGTGTGTTGTTCGCTAGAGTCTCCACGAACAGCACTCTCTTCAGACATGCTGAGTGGCTGTTTAAATTTTACCGCTTGGCGAAAGATTGAGTTTCGTCTTTCCCAATTTTAATTTTAGCGCCGAGTATCGGAAACATTCGCATGCGCCGAGCGTTTGTTATTGTTTATGTTGGTTTGTTATGGTGTCGAGTGTCAGTTTGAGTATTCCCTAGCAGACCTTACAATTCACGGGCGGGTGTTCAATCCCGGGCGGGCGATGGTTTGTTTAATTTCCCCCCCATATATTCATTTTTCAAAATAAAAGAGAGAGAGTAATAAGACACGGAAGGAAAGACGGCCGCCCGGGAAATGTAAGGTCTACTAGTAGATGTTCAGAATGACATTTGACACCAATAACAAACCAACAAAACAATAACAAAGGACGGCTGTATGTCAGCGGAGTTAGCAGAAACGTAGTTTGTTCATTTACTGTTACACGATGGCCGAAAGCTTGTCGACAAATGAAAGCGTTGGATATACCAGCAGTATCAACTTAATTCTACGATAGATCCGTTAAGGTTTGTTTTTAACACCAGGGACGCAATATTGCGTAAAGCAATTTATCGTTTTGCAAGTAAACGGAGTGCCATCCGCAATAAATATGATAAATTTGTGTGTTTGTCTGTTAACTTTTTCCAAACAGCCTTTTGCTTGTGCTTGTGGGAGAGTTTCAGAAATCACTTTCGGTTTGACAAATCACTACCGGTTTGACACATTTCCAACATTCTAAGTGAAACTTCATCGGAATGTTGGAATATGATACCGAACGGAAATACTAAAAACCGAGTATAATTAATAAAGCCAGACACACTTCGCACAATGGGGAGAACAAGTGACACTCACAAAATGGTTTCGCTTCCCTCTTCGGGAAAAGACGAGCTTTTAGCTCTGCTATCTAAGCATCCTAATTTGCTCGAGCTTGTGAAGGAGCATCCCATTGAAACGGATACCGATGAACCGGACGGTGTTGCTGACGTCGTGTTAAACACAGGGTAAGTAGGAGATGAATGAGAGAGATTAAATTTTATTTTGTATTAAATATGTATCTTTCGTTAGTATAGCAGTGTTGAAGTTTGCGATGGAGACGCTCTTGGAGAGTTACCTAACCAGGGAATCGTTCTTGATGGCGTTGAGGAAGCGAATTTTTCATCAAAGAAAACGGCGACTAGCGAAGAAGTTTCTATGTGCAACACTAAACGCAGGCGTGTCGTTGCAAATACAAATAGTGAACGGCAGTATCCGTCTGAGTCCTATATGATGGAGGTAGAGTTGCGTGACCATGCCAGAAACCTAGCGACTAAAGCCATTATAAAGATATGTTTAACCAACAACGGTGACTCCGCTGATTTGTATGAAACAGTGTCACAGAAGCTGTGCGACTTTCTTGTTGTCTCACAGAAACTTGTATAAATTTACTGTATAGAAATTTACGCGCCAAATAAAGATGTTGTTGGGGAACTGATGTGACTCGGGTTACCGTTTACCCACGTGGGTTATTTTTGGGGGGAAAATCGAAACTACATAGTCTGTTCATCTACTGTTGTTGCGATGTGACTCGGGTTACCGTTTACCCACGTGGGTTATTTTTGGGGGGAAAATCGAAACTACATAGTCTGTTCATCTACTGTTGTTGCACGATGGCCGAAAAGCAGGATGATCCGTGTAATATTAAGTTATGCTACATGGCATGGGTGGAGATGATAAAGCATGTTGGAGACGAGGTGTTATACTTGGCGCTTGGTAGTGGAGTAGAGCCAGTCAAAGAGTGCGTGTGTTCCTCCGATACGTTTTACGCTTACACACTAAAACATTTATTGACATGCGAAGCTAAGGAACACAAAATAAGTCCAGTGGGTTATACATGTGGGGATACCAGCGTTGAATATGATGCGAATAGACTAATGAAAATGTTATCAATTTGGAAAATATACGCTCAGTTTGGCCCAAACGAAGATCTTTATTTTCAAGCGTTGGACGAGACCGTAACCGTAACTCCAACAGAATTTCTGCACGAATGCGCTATGGTCAATACCGTTCCTTCATTGATGACGATTACACAACCCTTAATTGTTAAACCCAAAGGTGCCAGGAAGACACGCAGCCCTGGGAAAAGAAGAAACTTTAAAAAGAATAAAACTCCTGTGCGGGCGTTTAAAAAAAGAAATAAATAATATCTATGTAAACAATTGTTATTTAATCGTACAATTCATCTCAGTCTCTTTGGGTGTTCATCTATGAACATGATTAACATGTAAACCGTAGTCTATAAACAATTCTTCATCTATACTTATATCTCTCGTTGTTTTAATATAGACAATACCATCAATTATTATTGGCCGCACGTTCAGTCTCTTTGGGTAACAGTTTATGTAATTGAAGACCGACCATCTTCGCGTCCTAATGCATTTTCCGCATAGGTATAATTTTTTTCATCTTCCAAATGTACTCCTTATCACAGGCGTCGTTCTCGCAATCAGTTAAGACTTCGAAGTAGAACATCTTGCCTTTTGCGATCTTTATTCTTGCGAATAATCCCTTCCCAGCATCCGCGTCTAGCGACGATTCTGCCGCGTAGAACCACCGATCACATGTTGACGTATAATCGTTCTGATCTAAGCTCATGTTCTTCGCAATGGTGAGGAAACTATCAGTTTGTTGTTTTCGTGGCTGGCCGTGGACAGGATTCTCAATAACTTAAACTCCTCCGCACGCCTTTGTAAACAATAAATGTTCAAATGTTATGAATTTTCAACAGTCACAATGAAATGTGACACCTTTCTCTTCGTGATGTGTAAAATACGTCCCAACGATCGACGGCGTAGATCTTGCATGACCACCACCATAACATATATATACGTTTGAATTGCCTTCTATTTGTATCAATAAGTTAGACTGCGCCACTTTCGCGCTTGAAATTTTGTACTGACCAAAAGGAATAGTGTCTATCGGGTAGGCGTTAATATATTTGTTGATTTCTTTTATCCTCTCGTTAATAGCGTATTTAGACATCCCACGGTAACTGCATGGACAAAACGTTTAATAAAGGGTGCTGGAATAATCTTTGAACGAATGGACCGTTCAATATGATGGAGGTCGTAGGGCTAATAACAACAAAGGCGACTATGCCTCGCAAAAGACAGCCTGTCTCTTTTATCACAAGGGGGGGCCGTATCGCATAAATTCTCCGCGATGGAAACAGATTGGAATAGTCGATAAGTCTAAAAACGCGGGAATAATGAGTTCTTTACAATTGCGATGAGAACATTCCACGCTAACATCCATCGACACAAAGCGTTTATATTTCGTTTCAGACGAGAGAATTGTGAGAATGTTGTGGTCATTGCAACGAGCCAAACCGGATACAACCAATTGACTAAACTCAATTAGAACGTTCAACCTATCTCCGTCATAAAAAAAGCGCGCCATCGCGTCTAACATTAACGGAAACAGATATATTATAATTTTGAACAGATGTTCTGCGTTTTTTTCGACGAACTGCGCGTACAACCCCAATATCATCACACCACAACCGTTGGAGGGATAAGTTGTCATTAAATCTGGATACGCGTCTTCTCGCAAAAATCTGCCACCACAAACACCTTCGACGGAAGGATAATAATTCTCATTTGCGTAGACAGGATAAAACACACACGTAGAATTTTCAGGTTCCACGCCCATTCGCATTCCATATACGACCAAATCCTTCTCTTGGTCAAATGCAAAGGCTACAATTGACAGCGAAGGAAATGTATAGTAATTGTAGCCGAAGTAAACTTTTATTGTGGTTTCATTGCGTTGGCATACACGCAAAACCATTCTTTGATAGGAATTCCGCGAGGGTATTGATGTTCGTATTTCCTTGCAACACCTAACAGGTCGGGGAACCGTTGACAGATATTTGCCACAATACATCGAAATATTTACTCATTGAAGCAACAAAGAAGCAATACCGTATAATCTATAAATATGTAAATCAACGATAAAGAAATTTGCATACCTTCACTCGCTTCGACGCCATCTTGCAAATAATAAATTCGAATACGCACTCCCACGCATCAATGTTAGATCAATGTTAGATCAATACTCCCTTGTGATTGGCCGGAAAGATCTAAAATTGAGTCATCTCGTAACCTGATTGGACGAGATTGATCTAAAATTGATCTAAAATAGCTCTAACATTGGATTACTTATAGCGCAAAAAATCCCACGCAATCTTCCCGCCATGAATCCCTGCCAAAACAGGCCAAATAAATGCTTACATGAAGTACTACATGTATAAAATATGCTGACATGAAGTATTTCACTATTTAGCTGGTTTGGCTGAGGTGGATACCACCACATTTGCAATGTTGGTTTAGGTTCGGGCTTGCCTACATAATACAAATTTTAATAGTGATTGAAAATTCTTAATCATAATTACCCTAAACATATTGTTGCAATCCCTCTCCTCCCCCAAACAGTTGCTGTTATGTTGCCTAGACTACACATACCAGTCTTGTGGTTGTAATTATACAGTGCTTTGCTTAGCCACTCTTGTTCAAGCATAGGTAACGTCTCTTGCCAAGTCTTCGGCAGCAATATTTGCTCAAAACAAGAAACATAAAGCAGCAATTGAGTTTCACAAACATAATAATTAGATTTGCATAATAATAATCAGCTTTTATTTAAAGGGCATTCCCACCCAGCTTGGTACTTCAACTGCATTAACTGGGAATCGAACCCAGACCAACTGCCTAGAAAGCAGCGATGCTGACCATTACACCATCAACGCACAACTTGTGACATACTTTTTGTGCTCATCCTGTGGTGAATGGTACAAGTTGAAGCGAGACATATGTTTGTAGGGCCCAAACCCAACCAAAACATTCCCTTCAGCATCACCAGAACAAGCAGAACTAGTCGAGGCCGTACTCTGTGCCAAATTGTTTTGTTGACGAGACTTTATGGCATGTTTCATCTCTGGGAAGTACTGGACATACCTTAAAATCCAGTCAATATTTATTTACACATTATTCTACCTAAACATATATTATAGACAGGGGCGTAAATGTGGGGGGGGGGGGTGTGGGGGGTGGTACACCCCCCCAGACACATGCTCCAGTCGGTCTAAAAATGAGGGCAGTCGGTCTCAAAATTATGCATCGTTTAATTAGATGCAATTCTAACAGTGACCGATTGACCGACTAAATATTTTCGGAGGACCGACTTCAATCATGGCAAGAAATTAAGATTATGATGAGCGCTATTTCAATTGGAGTTTACTCGTAAATCGTGTTATCGTAATACTGGTAATTATAGACTAATAGTCTACAATATATTTCGCTGAGTCGAAAATCCCGCTTCAGCGACTGTTGGACAGCGTTCTTCATCATTAAAATATGCTCGCGGCCTTTAAAATATGCATGCGGTATTATAATTTGCTTCGAATGTTAAGTCTGCTGTATTTAAGCCTTACTTGATTAAATTTATATTATTATCACTGTCATACGGATAATCAGTCATACAACGAATTTCGGCTGTATTTATATTTCGGTGTTTATATTTATATTTATATTTATATTTATATTTATATTTATATTTATATTGAATTTCGGCTGTATTTATATTTCGGTATTTATATTTATATTTCGGTGCTCAGGCGTGAAGGGCTCACTGGCTAGAGTTGTGGATACGTTTGTTTGTAATGTGTGTGAAAGAGCAGAGGATGGAGAGGATAGTGACGTAGATGAGAGCATGGATCTGGGCAATGGGGTCCATTTAGAGAATGTTAAAAAGTTTTGTTACCTGGGGGATATGCTGAATGGGGGTGGAGGAGCAAATTCAGCATCTGTGGCAAGGGTACGTTGTGCATGGGGAAAGTTTAAAGAGCTCTCTGGGATCCTGACAAGGAAGGAAGTGTTGCTAAAGCTGAAGGGGAAGGTGTATGTAGCCTGTGTGAGGAGTGCTATGGTGTATGGAAGTGAGACGTGGGCCATGACTGTGGAGCTGAATAATAGACTGGAGAGGACAGAGATGCGGATGGTGCGGTGGATGTGTGGCGTATCGCTGAGGCATAGAGTGTCTAGCAAGGAGCTGAGGGAAATAATGGGCATTGAATCGGTGTCTGACGTAAAGAGGAGCCGATTAAGGTGGCTGGGACATGTGCTGCGGAAAGATGATGGTGACTGGGTGAAGAGGTGTATGTCGCTTGAGGTTGATGGTGCAAGAGGAAGAGGAAGGCCAAGGATGACATGGAGCCAGGTAGTGGAGAGGGATATGAGAGAGAGTGGGCTGAAGAGGGAAGATGCTAATGATCGAGGAAAGTGGAGGAAACTGTCGTGGGGAACCACCGGCCAACCCCTGCGTAAGCGGGGAAAACGGCCGTAAAACGTCTGTTGTTTTTTGTTGTTTTTTACGTATATCATTGATTGGTCGGTCAGTCGGTCTCATTTTGAAACTACACCCCCCCAGCCAAAATTGATATGTACGCCCCTGATTATAGATAAGTGAATTTCCTAGGATTTGCAAGCATAATACCTGTACAGCACTTCCTTGTTTTGCCATTGAGGGTCGTTGTCCTTGTTCATTTTCTCCCTTGCCTTTCCATGGTCTGCCATCAACATTGTCGCCCAGCCAACGTCGTTTTCCAGTAACCACACAAAGTTCTTTCCTCGGTATTTCCCAAACTGTAAATTCGTCATTGACAACACCCATTGCTCGTTGTTTGGGTCTCCCTTCGAATCAACAACTCTCTGTTTCGCTTCGGCTTCAGCCTTAAATATGGCGATAAAATATCATAACTCACAATACAATTTCGACACTAAATACATTGTCATCGTCTTCAGGTGCCAACCAAGTCCACAGATTTGTGCCACGAACATCTACACTCGCCAATCTCAAAGACAATAACAATCGACATTTGTCTTCGACTTCGACCTGACAGGTAAGTGTCTTCGAACACATGATGAACGCAGGTAAGAATAATATAAACAAGAACTTACTTTCTCAGCCGATAACTTGGGCCCAAAGTATCCACATTGTTTGATTCTTTTTACATTCTCGGCTATCTGTTTTCCTCTGTCACTACAGACCCACAACAGTTCGTTCTTCTCCTTGTTTCTGAAGCGAAACGATGGACGTGGAGCTTCCTATGAAGATTTGACAACAAATACATCGAAATATTTACTCATTGAAGCAACAAAGAAGCAATACCGTATAATCTATAAATATGTAAATCAACGATAAAGAAATTTGCATACCTTCACTCGCTTCGACGCCATCTTGCAAATAATAAATTCGAATACGCACTCCCACGCATCAATGTTAGATCAATGTTAGATCAATACTCCCTTGTGATTGGCCGGAAAGATCTAAAATTGAGTCATCTCGTAACCTGATTGGACGAGATTGATCTAAAATTGATCTAAAATAGCTCTAACATTGGATTACTTATAGCGCAAAAAATCCCCCGCAATCTTCTCTGTTGAGGAAACCCCGCGCAAGTAGAGGAAAAAGACGAAAAAAGGAAAAGGGGATTCCCCCAGGTAGCCTGCAAAGGAAGAGAAAAGGGGTTTTCCAGCGCAGGGATTTTGCGATTTTGAGGCGATTTTGCGATTTAATATAAGAAATTCAAGGGAATTCAGTTTGGGAATGCAGTTTGTGGAACTGCAGTTCAGTTATTTTTTAATATATACAAATGAAATTATTATTTTTTCTTCTTCGGATTCCCCCTTTTTGCCATCAAGTCAGCCTTCCACTCCTGTTGCGATACAGTGGATGTGGATGGACAAAACCAGTTTCCAAAATATTGTGTATGCTCCCCAGTTCTGGGATTTCCACATTTGGAGCACTTGGAAGGGCCAGAGCGCTCCTTATAGCACTTTTGAGTCTCTCCTCGCCTTTCAAGCTCTTGCACTCTTTTCCGATAGTGCTTTGTGCTGTATGGAATAGGTGGCTTTGGTTTGGAAGGTTGTGGAATGTTCCCCGTTGGTTTTGGCTGAATGGCTTGCGTGTTGGTTGGGTGGACCATCAAAATAACTGGTGCTCTCACGTTCGCCTCGCCAGCTGTGTTTGGTGGTAACGTGAAAACATGGGGGTTCGGGATTTGAGGTGAAGGGAGGGAAGATGGACCAAGCGGAGAAACTGAAGGAAGGGGCTCTGAGGTGGTGGGAGCAGGTGTTGGTAAGGTGATGCCTTGCTCCAAAATTTGTTTTTCCTGCTTTTTTTGATCGCTTGTTATACCTGAACAAGAATGGTTTACTGAAGTTACTGTACTTTGGTTAGTTCGTCAAGGGAAAACCAATTAGTAAGTGTATGAAATATTGATTACAATTTACATACCACTGAGTCAATGTTGCATTATTAATTTCAACAAGTTGGATGTTTGTCCTTTCCATCACTTGTGCGTTATTTATAACGACCTCCCTGATATGCTTATAAGCTCGTGCCACCAATGTCCATCGCAATATCGTTGCGCCTTGGTTTTTAATTGCCGATGGGAAAACCTCACACAACTTGACCACCAGTGCCTCCATATAACGGTTACAGTCCGGTCTTTGCGCTGGTCCAGCGTTCTGGCCAACAAAACATCTAATAATATCAGAAGGCAATAAGGCACCTTCCCTTTATTAACCACCATGCACACCTTACCTCTCAATGTGCCTGCTATTAACTACATACAAAACTGTTGAGCTACCTCTTTGTGCTATCCAGGCCAGGTACAATAGAGGTTTTTGACACTTTATACCGTCCCTGTGTTACTTTGGTCCTATGCCGTGGAGAGAATGTCACTGGGCGTTGGTCGTATGCTGCTAGTTTGTTCCACAGACGTATAAGTTTTTCCGCCTGAGAAATTGTCATGGCTCCACGGTTGTCTTTGAGACGAAGAAGAAACTCCGCCAATTTCATAACTTTACCATAGCCCTCGATGTTGTCAGGGCCAACACATTCCTATGGAAAACAATAAAACAACTCGATATTACACACACTATTCAAATGACATCATCAACAGTCAAATAACGTACTTCTTCGGAGGAACTAGGCGACTCCAGTAATTGATCTGCGTCGGGTTCGATGGGTGGCGAATCATCTGGTTGCTCTGGTGTTTGGTGGCCAATGACATCGGCAGAAGGTATAGTAAGGTCCTCTAGTTCCTTGAAAATCATTAACATAACTGGCTAGTGTTTGGTAATGGCAATGCTCATACATGAATACAGTAGGTAATTAAATAGTTAACAACGAAAAATGGTCGAAAGTTATGACTGATCTTACTTGAAAACCTTCATCCTCATCATCACCATCCATGGGAATTGTTTCGGACTCCTTTTCAAGGTCTGGTACAAAGTCTTGAAGTACTTGCCCAGTTTGACTGTACAGATACTCAATGCCAATCAGCTCTAAAAACCATTTTTAGAGCAATCGGACTGTTATTTCAAAAGTTATCACTGCGCCGAGTGAGAAAAACACTTTTTTGAGAAAAAGTGTTTTTCTCCCAAATTTGACGCAAAAAGTGAAATTTGCTGCAAATTAACCAAAATATGCTGTCTTAGGCGTAGAACGTAATAAAACCATTTTTAGAGCAATCGGACTGTTATTTCAAAAGTTATCACTGCGCCGAGTGAGAAAAACACTTTTTTCAGAAAAAGTGTTTTTCTCCCAAATTTGACGCAAAAAGTGAAATTTGCTGCAAATTAACCAAAATATGCTTTCTTAGGCGTAGAACGCAATAAAATCATTTTTAGAGCAATCGGACTGTTATTTCAAAAGTTATCATGATACAAAAATACAAAAAAGAATATTTAGGAATTAGTCTATATTATTTTTATAAAAATATGTGGAAGTTTTGGGCAATATTCACACAACAGAGATGTACAGCATAAAATGCCTGTTAGGGGATTTGAACCCCTAGCTATCAGCATTGACAGTGTACACTGCACAATGTTTGAAAGCACCACC
This sequence comes from Chrysogorgia sp. JL179-B06, assembly GCA_035772405.1. Classification (NCBI taxonomy): domain Eukaryota; kingdom Metazoa; phylum Cnidaria; class Anthozoa; order Scleralcyonacea; family Chrysogorgiidae; genus Chrysogorgia; species Chrysogorgia sp. JL179-B06. The sequence goes on along the minus strand of JAYKKM010000209.1, from coordinate 4,008,043 downwards.
AACTAACCAGGCTACTTTTGCATTAAGGCTACCTCTGTAGTAAATAAACACAAAACATCGAGACATCCAAGAAGTAACTACTATTAAAGTTAATGTAATATATTATATATATATATATATATATGTAATATATTATATATATATATATATATATATATATATATATATATATATATATATATATATATATATATATATATATATATATATATATAGATATATATAGATATATATAGATATATATAGATATATATAGATATATATAGATATATATAGAGATATATAGAGATATATAGAGATATATAGAGATATATAGAGATATATAGAGATATATAGAGATATATAGAGATATATAGAGATATATAGAGATATATAGATATATAGAGATATATAGAGATATATAGAGATAGATAGAGATAGATAGAGATAGATAGAGATAGATAGATAGAGATAGATAGATAGATAGATAGATAGATAGATAGATAGATAGATAGATAGATAGATAGATAGATAGATAGATAGATAGATAGATAGATAGATAGA